>APFE030786443.1:2737-22636 GCA_000404065.3 Pinus taeda | reverse complement strand
ATGTAGATCAAAATATTGCTCCATCTGATGTATCCATTTTACCGGATCGTTGCCATCAAACTTCCTCATCTTGCTTTTTCTTGATTTTAGGAGCACGATCTTGAAATGACTGTAACTCTGTACTTTCAAATATTTAAGTTCTAAAATTGCAACCTATAGTAGCCCTCTGTATCCTCTTTCCAATGCCACTAGTCTGACCCCAATTGGATTCTCCAATGAAGAGTTATGTCAAATCTCCCACAGTGACCTGATTATAGACCTTTTTAGAAGAGCGAACTTGTATGAAGTGCCACGAGTCACTGTTTCAACCTTTGACTCTGAAAAATATATAAATAAAAACTACAGTCCGTCTTCTTTCTTTACCTTCTTACAAAATTTAAATCCGATGCTCAGAAAGAAAGTTATGACGATTTTCCCCAGGTCACCTGTTTTGAGTGTAATTCAGGAGTCTGCAAAAAGGCCAACTTCCTCAGAACATATCTCCGAAAATATCTCACCAAAAGCTCTGAAATTCGGACCCAAAGTTCAGCACCAATTCTTCTCAAATGGGTTTTTTTTGCGACTTCTGAAACGTCCCAGAAAAAAAGTTATAGCGAACATTCCACGATGACTTGTTTGGAGCAGCGAAACCCTAGAATCCAAAGCTCTGATACCAAATGTTATGAACAGCTCAAGAAAGATAAAAAGATAGTCAACGACTTTAGAATTCAGCCTCTCGGGGGGCACCTCCTTTACCTTACATACATGAACAATTCTTCGATGATTCAAATGAAAAGACCTCCTTTCTATATATAGGGTCTTAGGGTCATAACATACCAGAGCCGACTTAACAATAATATGTAAGGCAAAAATTAATAATAGTGGGCTTCTATGGCAATAGTAACAATATGGGCACTACATGGGTACATCAATATAATAAGAGGGTTGTACTAATAACAATAAGGGGTTACACTAGTAGTATAGGGGCCTAACAGGTTCCTTGATCTCCTAGGGAATTCTAGAGCTCAAAGATCGAGTGTGAAAATGAGTTTTAGAAGCGTTGATTAGATAGATTTGGAAAAATTAGGGTTGATGACATGCATGCCCAAAATTAAGGAAAAAATAATACTTGGTGGAAGTTTCTAAAAATAACATAAGTGCCTCCTTCAGGATACTAAAAATAGGTCCCTATTTTTTAGGGATTCTTTTTTCCTTTTTTTCCTTTTGAGGGGAAAATTTCCATGCAAACTACTGGGAAATACTGTTCAATTATGGCGAACTGGGCAACTTTCCGGCTCAGTGCATTGCGTAGTTTCTGAGCTTAGTGAAGGTTGCACAATTTCTAGGCTCAATGTTGGGTTACCTCCCATGACTGCACAGTTTTTAAGCTCAAGGCTGATTGGTATTCAAGACTATGCAATTCCCATCATCAAGGCTTCTTTCCCTCAAGGATTGCATGGTTTCTAGAGGCAAGCCCAGAACTGCTATGAGACCAAGTTGGGAGATCAACTTGTGACTTAGAATAATCAACTAAGTGAACAAACACAAGACAAAATGAAAAGATAAGTCTCAGTTGAAGCATGAATACCTAGATCAGTTTGAGATGAGCTGTTGTGGATAAGAAGGGAGGTTCCAAAATCGAAGCATAGGAAAAAATTTGGAGAGTGGTTGTAACCACTACAACATGGGTGACACAATGGTAGATCTCCAACTCTCTGTATGGACCTTGTCTCATGAAAATAAATTATAACTCTTCTGAAAGTGTTGTTCAATTATTTTATTGTCATAACTTCCTCACTTAACTTGAGTTAAATATGTATTCCCTACCATTATCCTCATCGACAACACACATACCAAGCCAAGTCAGCCTGAGTTTTTTTTATTGGGGATGATGAGTATATCGATGCACAGGTAAAATAAATTTGCAGTCTTATTTTCCATCTCTGGGGTTGCTCTACTGTCAGCAGGCCTAGATAGTACCCCTATGGAGTCACTTTAGGAACACAAGAATTACTTTGCTATCAGAAAACCTGAAAAATACCATGATGAAGTTACTTTCTTCACCTCTCTGTAGAGGAATCCTTTCTCTTCTTTCGCCCTTTATTCCATTTTCCATTTTTGTAGTTCTTATTTGTTCAAAGAACCATGCATAGGAACTTATTTATTCATGGGGTGGATGAGGGATCCCGACTTATTGAGAGTAGTAGAGGTTTTCCCATTAGAGAAGGATATTTGTATATACCTCTAACATACTTGTTAAGTTTTCCCCCCTCTTCTTACTCTACTCAACTTAGTTGACAAGGATTAAACAAAAATAGAAGACCGATTAGAGTAGGTTGTACTAGTTAAAAGTGCAAGCATCATGATTTTACAATGACTCTCTCTGAAAGGAATGTATTTTCCATCGTAGTATCATTAACTAGAAGAAATGAAAGATTCACATAAAGAGAGGGAATAGATAGATAACCAAGCATTAATAGCAGTACATCTCTTCCTCTTGGATTTCACTGAGCTTTCTTAGAATCCAAACACAATCTCATGCGAAAGCTAACCTACAATTGAAAAAAAAAAAAAAAACTAAAGGAAAGAAGCAAAGAACAAAAAATGAAGCAAAGTGAAGCAAATCAAAGAAACAACAAATGAAAGCAACATTACTCCTACTCCTAACCTAAACATAGCATAGGCCAGAATTACGTAAAGTGATACTCTCAATGCATCCATCAGCGCATTGGCTAGCCTATGTAGGTGAGGAATACATGTCAAGAAAGATATATAAGCATACCAACAAATAATAAAGATAAGCCAATACAAACCAAAACATGCAAATTTTGAAAGAACCTACAAAAAAGTAAAAACGAAAAGCACATGAAAGGCACTTCGCAGATATACCATGGTGTTCAAGTACATTGTGCATCGAAGATAAGCAGGCACACACTTTTGAACTTGAAAAATGCAAAATCATGAAGAAAGAAGAAAATTTCCATTTTGAAACAATGCTTTCTATGTACAACTCCTCCAATTACTGAGCGATAGGATCGTGTGATACAGATTGAGGATGTGGAAATTGTAAAATAGATTGATTTTCAACAAGTACAACAGAGTGATGAGGAGCCTAGAAAGATTCAACAAATTTTTGAAAAAAAGTGGAATTGACCACAAGGCTAAAATAGCTTGACATAACCATTAGTTCAGGCTGAGGTGCCTTTGTAACACCCTCCTCCCACATCTACCCAAGTAACTATGCTAACTGGGTAGACATGCGATGAGAGGCTACTATGATTGGATTCGACCTCCTATATGACCTTAAGGAAGTGGAATCGGCGGAAATCATCAACCAACCTATCCACATCAACAACCAAACCCTCGGGAGACATGCTAGCCACTCAGACATCCTGTCCTTGGGTCCCACTGATGCTCTAGACATCTTAGGCCTTAGTCTCTCTCATGCTATAAGCAAGAGAGTGTCCAAAAACCCAAATTCGCTCTCACAGGATTTCTTGCGAGCAACCAGAGACTAAATTTGTTAGTGCTATGCCAACGAATCCTAGATTTGAGCCACGTTTTTAGGACCAGAGCCCAGGTCACTGCCAAGAATGGAATGATAACTTAGGAATAGTAAAAGAATAGGGGAACAATTATGCAAAATCAATAAGTTTAACAAGACCTTAATCAAACCCCTACTAGTCCTGCCTAGCATTTTTTCAAACATATCATCTACATGTAACCTATAGGTGTAAATAACATAATTAAGTCTAGGGATCTCATGCTTATCTAAGAATCGCTATGAACCATTGTTCACTCATGTCATTTGTTGCATTATCATATATTAGGCCATAGATACATTATCCATTCATTCAAAAGTAAAAATATGTTGAGAGCCATACATAGCTGATGTCGTAAAACATACATATAACCAACATAATAGGGACAAAAATATCATAAGCATATCAGCCATGAAATCCACATATACATGAGTACATTTACACATGAAAACCAAGGGAATGAATTTCTCATTAATGAATGCAATAAACTGTCTAAAGATGGGACTACCACGTTCCACCCAACCATAAAATGGCTGAGCCAAATATTTCTTCAGCCATTCACCCCTATGCCATATTCCAAGCATGAATGTGGGACTCAAACCAAAAGAGCCAACCAGGGCATACCAAAGCTAAACCACCTCACCCTCATCAATAGAAACTAGAATTTACCGTAATCCATCCCACATCACTAGGCCAACACAATGACCACATCATAATAGGATTTACCATGATCTCCACCCAATCACTAGGAAAAACAAGCATGGATGCCACTAGATTTCTCCACTTACATAGTGAGGAATTTTCCTGTCTCCTAGTCTCTCAGGATTTACTGCAATCCAAACTCGGATCACTAGGCCCTTACCTGAGACCCACTCTCTAGGCTTTACAGCGTATCCCAAACTCGGGATTACTAGGCCCAATGAAGAGCAAACCACCTCTTGGATTTAACGTATATCCTACCATTCATCGGCAAGGATTTCTAGGCCCACTGAGGCAACACAATCCTGGATTTACCGCAACCCATAGTCTGACTCAAGGGTCACTAGGCTAGTGGCTTTACCATGATCCAAAATCTGGTTTAGGGACCACTAGGCCATGTGCTTTATCATTCGGGGATCCAGCCCACTCAGCTTCGAATCCATCCAAAAATCCAACTCAACCAAAACATGCGAATCCCACCACACCATGGTTATTTGGAAATGGAAAGGCTAGGTTGAAAATACTGTTACACCTGGAAAAACCCATGCCATAACAAAAAAATAGCCACATGCAATACCATGCATGCCAAATCTAGTAAGGAAAATACACATGCAGATCAATACCTGCAAAGAATCCTGTTGTAGCTGCTTGATCTTTTCTATCTCCTTCCTTCTTTGCCTTTCTTGATCCCATGCATAACCATAGAAAAATCTTGAGCCAAGAGCTTTCCCACTGATCCTCAAAAGCATTTTTATTAATGAGGCCTCTATTTTCTTCAATTTCCATTATTTTCCTTCATTTTCCTCCTCACATGCAACCTGTGACCTTTCACCTTCCTTTTCTTCTATTTTCCTTTATTTTCATATATAAATGTGCTAAAAATGCCATTTTTCATTTCCAAAGCGTTAGCCATTGCCTTTACCAATTTCCTTAGCCATAAACAACCAAATGAAAACCCACACTAGGATGTCTTGCCCACCATTCATCTTGGAATACGTGTCCCATCATCTGTGGTATTTATATTTTTTTCATGAGTTTTTAACTAAGGTTGTTACATAACCCTCCCCCTTGAGGGAACACAATCATCAGTGTTCAATGACACCTATAACCAATATGATTGTTGAAAACAAAACATACTGCCCATGGAGCTTCATAACATAGCTTGTTGTAGTATTTACAATGAATGACCCACTCAAAAGAAAAACATCATGACAACATGACCAAATAACAACCATATCGCATACTGGATCTTTATAACACAACTCATTACCGTATTTACAATAACCACATATACACATATGCACATTTGCTAAACCAGAAAATAAGGGATACGATGCTCGTATCCATCAACAAGGGAATCCATAGGTTCACACCTCCACCCTCAAAGTAATACCAGGATTAACCTTCTTCCCAAGAAGTCCAGAATCCACTACAAAGTCAATTCTGCATCCAATTTCCATCGCTACAATCCTGCGCCACTTGTCCTTTTCATGAACAATTACCAAATCATTGTCCCAGGGTGCAGTCCTAATGCACATCTGATTCCATCTAGAAATGCTAATGAGAAAAACCAATATATTTGTGACCTTCCCTTCTCAGCTACACAGTCCCTCAGGAAATTTGGTCACCCCCTTCTATGTAGTAACACACCTTCCAAGTTCCCCAACATCCCCTATCTCAGGCATTCCATCGCTTAGCAACGCTTCCTAACATTGAAAGATAAAAAACCCAAGGCATATACCTGCCTCAATCATCATACTAGTTGTAGCATGCTCATGGAAATCAATGGACACTATTTGGTATCAATGTCCCAAAATGGCCCTACTCCTGAAGTGCTTTAGCAGCATACTATTGCATATTCCAATTTCTTTTTTTGTTGCTGCCAATTCTTGTAGTTGATTTCAACCACTCAACAAGGCATGTTCATGCATTCCTTTTCAAGCACATAAATTCCATTAGATTCAAAATAAATTGAAATATAACCTCAAATCATACCTCTTTGGTAGCTCATCAATAAGGTATACTTTCCATCCTATTTACTTCCTGTCACAACAAGTCAAACTATCATCTTTGACCAAATCATCATGTATAAATATATCACATCAGGTTAGCTCAAAACACAACCATCATAGATCAACATCATAAACCACATGTAACTATCATAAACCATAATCATAGATCACATATAATCATCATATACCATAGTCATAAATCACATGCATAATAAAACTGAAATAAAATGTTGATACTTATCCTTTCATCAATCCTTAGCTTCTACCTTTGTCTTTATTCCATACACACTCCGTATCGGTTTCCACACTAGAAAAACACTCTGTGCATTCTCCTCAACCATGTGCACATACACATAGTGTGCATCACACACATACAACTACACATGTCATACAACACCATGAAATACATGCATCTACACTAGTACCATATGTACCACATGTACACAGTACCACCTTTACACTGCAACCACCTGCATAACATGTGCACACCATCACATGTACACGGAACCACCTGTACAACATGTACATTGCACCATTGTACAACGTGTACACAATACGACATGTACATAGACCACATGCACGACATGTACGCGACACCATATGTACACATCACCACCTGCACACAACGCCACTTGTACAATATGTACACAACACCACATGCACACAAAACCACTTGTACAATCATGCACACACCACCATATGTACATAGTGCCACATGTACAACATGCACACAATACCACTTATTAATAGCACTGCATATCCAACATGTACATAGCATCATCTGTACACAACACTATATACATAGAACATCACATATGCAACATGTGCACAACAATAGTACCACACATCCAAAACCATACTATCTTTATCAAGAAACCTTGCTTCCAGTGTCTTATCCATGCTTGTCCCAGCATGTCGCAGACCACATTGTTTTCATTTTGCTGATGTATCCCTCTGTATAACATGTCCATAACATAAGCATAGGCATAATATAAGCATACAATATAAATTCATATTCACATGATATTGACCTCATATATTTGTCATGACTACTTTTCCCACTTGATTCATCATAGCCAGGAACTTCTTCATGCCATTCACCTGCATAGGAAATCATTTCGCCACAAGAACGATTCTTGACAATTTGTCGGACAGCGACATAGATACATGGATACATACATACATATCTGTAAACATTAGCATAAAAAGTCATGATCCTATCAGACAGTGATATGCATACATACATGTATATATACACATAAAATGTTAGCGTTAATAATCATGATCCATGACGACCCTCTCAAACATGACATACATACACACCTACATGTATACATATATAAACATCAGCATAATCATGATCATAACAGAATTACCAGATATCAAGGTCAAGGTTTAGGATAACTTCCTTTATTCATGCAACATATGCATGACATTAATAATAGTCATTCCCAACATAGCGAAGGCATCTGACGCCTCAGATCCATTTACTTTACCTTTTTGGTTACCTTTCTCGTGACTTTACTACCACCATCCATTTACCAAAATGGACCCATCCAGTCCAACCGACTGCATAGTCTTACCTTCTAGTGCACTTACTCATGAATAAAGCTTCATCTAAGTCTTATATTACCTGTTGGGTACCACATAAATCTCCCTGAGCTCCATTAACTTTCATCTTTCTCAACCAATTCCCAAGACTCAAAACATAAAAGTAAACCCAAGAAAAATCAATAAGAAAACCATGGAAAACTAACAACAATATGACACTAGAACAAAGTGGCATAGCTATGCACCAGACACACTTAAAATTGCAAATCAAGAGTAAAAATCACAAAAGACCAAAAGAACAAGACTAACAACAAACATCATGATTCAATCCCCATGGTTCCCAAGGAAATCTCAACCAAAGCCTTCTTCAAGATTTCATGGCAGTCTCTTTGCCATGTAATCCCATGAATCATACCACCATAAACACATAACTGACAGTGCATAAATAAACATAACATTACACCAAATACCTTATCTTTTTGTGCCAAGTATGCTTCCTTGCAACTAAACATGTCCACACCATCTCTCATGGAACTCCAATTCCTTGATAGATCAACCTGTAACTAGAGACTAGCTAACATATATGTAAAGTACATGTCCATGAATATAGCACATATCCACATAATTTCAAACAAATTAAGGTTAAGAATACTTCCTGTATGCAAAGCACTCATTCGTTTCGTATTAGGGTTTCCAAACCTAGCCAAAGGAATTCTTGTTGAATCCCTTCCTTCTACCTTTTTACCTAGTCGCAATTGAGGCTTACTATGTGTTGTCACATCACTCAACTGTTAGTTATATAAACATATCAACTATTACCTTGTCACAATAATACCAAGTATGGTTCCTGCAACTACTCACACATGTTAACAACATGTTCCGACTGTCAAGACAATCATATCTATTAATTTTAAATAAACTTTTACAAACAACCATGTCATAACCTATAGTCAACTCATAGTCATTAGACACGATGCTACAACTATCACCTACTATACTCAAGTACATATCAATTGTATCAACATATATGTGTTAGTACAATCATCTTAAAACAAAATCATTTGAACACATACTCATATTATGAAATTCATCAAGCATTCAACCAACTTGCAACTTACCATGTTAAATAAATTAACTAGACGACATAATCAAATAATCAAGCACCAAATGTACGACATAAGCAAACTCATACCTTACTGTATCTCAAGGGTTGTATGCACAATCAAGCTAGTTAACACAATATAACTTCTCAACATATCAGCGTAAACATAAATAAGATCATGTTATCCATAAAAATAACTAAATAACATGTTCACATCCTAACTCATAAACAAATATCATTTATGCATAGAAATCACATTTGTACAATTGATCTAGATTAGTACAACAAAAAATCACAAATATGTTAGACCATACCTGAATATCACAACCATAACCATCTTCATATGCCAAGCCAGGTTAACAAGATACATATAACATCAATATTTTCAATGCAAATGAACATGATCATCATGCTTATGGCCAATCCAAATTACAACATCAAGATCTCAATGAGATAACCCTAACCATCACGTTAATAACTTATAACAACAATAAGTTATATATCATGCTCATCAACAACATATAACCTAATCATCATGTTACTTAATGTAAAACAACAATATCAATGCATACCACTACAGGTTACTATCATTCTTGACTATCTGACACATGTGCATATAACTAAACTAATCAACTAACATCTATTATGAATGTAACCATAACATCAAAATACATGTACATGAACCTAATGTATATAACCCTAATTCATATAAAAATTCTTAACTTACATACATGCATGCCAACATACAATACATGTATGATGATCTACTCTTACCCCAAAGTCTAATGCCACAACCTCATTATGATGATTTGCATCTCCTGCTTTACGTCATTCAACACATTAGCATCATAACTTACCAATAACACCATGATGAACTAAATTGCATACCATGACTTCACAAGGCATGTTTGACCTACTATCCACACATAACTATAACCAAGACGATACATGCATAATGACTACTAATAGACATATAACACATGAGTACAACACCATATACACATCCTTCTAGCTAGAGTCCAGTAATCAATGCATGACCATATAAACTTCACAAACCATGACCTCATTCATGACAATACCCGTTACTCCACTGTACACATTTCCACATGCAACCATCAACATGGTTAAGCAATGCATAATCAAATAGACATACACATGAACACATGTAGTCAAGCATAAGCGATCAATTCTTGTAATGAACCTACAATATTGATACATGTAATAAAACCTACAATAATGTAACCTAACATATAAGGATGTAAGTAGGCGACATAAAATCAACATGTAATCGTCATGTAACAATATGTAACTAGTCATATACTCATGTAAAATGAATTCCATAAAATCAACATCAAATTCTCCATGACAACCTTACTTCAATCATAATCAATCATCAAACAAATGTAACAAGCACATGGAATGCAAGTGTAAGAAACACACATGCAATTGACATGCATGCATGACCAACACACACTGCCCATCCAGTCTATGGGGTGAACCATGCTTTGATACCACTCTGTAACACCCTCCTCCCACATCTACCCAAGTAACCATGCTAATCGGGTAAACATGCGACGAGAGGTTACTATGATTGGATTTGACCTCCTATGTGACCTTAAGGAAGTCAAATGGATGGAATTCATCAACCAACCTATCCACATCAGCAACAAAACCCTCAAGAGACATGTTAGCCACTCAGACATCTTGTCCTTGGGTCCCACTGATGTTCTCGATATCTTAGGCCTCAGTTGCTCCCATACTATAGGCAAGAGACCATCCATAAACCCAAAGTCACTCTCACAGGATTGCTTTCCAGTGACCAGAGACTAAATTTGTCACTGTTATGCCAGTGACTCCAAGATTTGAGCCACTTTTTCAATCCCAGAGCCTAGGTCACTACCCAAAATGGAATGATAACTCAGGAACAATACAAGAATAGGGAAACAATGATGCAAAAGAAATAAGTTGAACAAGACATTAATTAGACCCCTAATAGCCATGCCAGGTATTTTTTCAAACATATAATCAACATGTAACCTACAGGTGTAAACAACATAATTAAGTGTAGGGATCTCATACTTATTTGAGAATCGCTATGAACCATTGTTCCCTCGTGTCATTTGCTGCATTATCATCTATTAGGCCATAGATACATTATCCATTCATTCACAAGTAAGAATGTGTTGAGAGCCATACATAGTTGTTGTCATAAAACATACATATAACCAACATAATATGGACAGAAATATCATAATCATATCAACATGAAATCCACATATACATCAATACAATTACACATTAAAATCAAGGGAATGAATTTCTCATTAATGAATGCAATAAACCAATTGGAGATGGGACAATCTAGCACAACCAAAACATGATCAAACCATAGCAAAATTTTTGCTTCCTACTCTTCCTTGCTTGATATTTGCTTCCTCTTGCATTCTTTGCCTTTCTTGATCCCATGCATAACCATAGCAAAATATTGAGCCAAGAGATTACATTGACTAAGAGATTTCCCACTTATCCTCAAAATCCTTTTTATCAATGAGACCTCTAGTTTCTTCAATTTCCATTATTTTCCTTCATTTTCCTCCTCACATGTAACCTATGACCTTTCACCTTCCTTTTCTCATATTTTCCATTATTTTCATAAATAAATGTGCCAAAAATGCCATTTTTCCTTTCCAAAGCCTTAGTCATTGCCTTTTCCAATTTCCTTAGCCATAAAAACCCAAATGAACACCTACACTATGATGTCTTTCCCACCATTCATCTTGGAATATGTGTCCCATCGTCTATGGTATTTATATATTTTACATGAGTTTTTAACCAGGGTTGTTACAACCTTGAAAACTTGGGGAGGTTCTAATTCATCAAAAGATGGATCATTGAAGACCAATGGCTTATAAAGATCAACAATGGACAAATCAAAACCATGATAAAATGAATCAACGAAAAGATCACCAAACCCACAATCAAAAACTTCAAGATCACAAACAGAGGCATCCTCATGATCTGATGAATCATAAAGAAGGGATAATGGAGAACGAGAAATTTCACCCTCTATGTTCCTAGAAAGATAAGATGAGAAATTGGGAGGGTTAGGCAGAAAAGATTTGTCCTCTCCACATTCAAATGAAAAATTGACATTCCACGTGTTTTGAAAATGATCGAAAGTAGTAACGTTCGAAACTAAATTTTCACAAGATTGAACATAAATGGAAGACTCGTGGAAAATGTCAGGATAATGCGAAAGAGGTGCAGACGAAAGGAGGTCATCCTTCACCGCAAAATCTTGTTCAGACTCCCACACATACTCATCTAAAATGATATCGCAATTTGGTTTTTCAACACCAACTCCATCACAAAATTGAACCTCATGAACATTAAAAGAAAGATATGAAACAGGTGAACACAACACATCACATTTTGGAGGATCATAGGGACCAAAAGATGGAGGACGAAGAGATAAAAATTCATCACAATCATCATAGTCATAGTCTAGATCTGTGCTAAAATTCTGAGTAAGTGGGATAGGAGAAGATGGTGGACTATCAACATGTGAATTCTCAACTTCTCCCAACTAGAGCTATTTGATGAGAAAGGGACGAAGGGTCACTTGGAATAGAAACCTTACCTATCTCATATTTAGAAGCTCTAACACCAAGGTATGTTTGAAGAGGTTCAAAAGTTTCTAACTCGTGTGAATTTTCTAAAATGTGAACAACATATAGAAATCTTTCTACCAAGAAAGACCAATCAACTTAATCTTTAGGAAATTAGAAGCACTAATGGATGAAATGGTTGTGAAAATCCTGGACAGATTCATCAGGTGTTTTTCATAGTTTTAAAATTTTCTTATTAAGAGCTTTACAATCATAGAAATCAAAAGAATAACATGAATCTATGAAAAGTTGTTCGAAAGAGTGAATGGATTCATTAGGAAATGTGTCACACCATTCTTGCATGCACCCTTTAAATGTGAGAATGAACAACCTACAACCAACATCCTCACAGTGGATGTTGTGCTTTGTGCAGAAATCAAGAAATTGTGTGGTGTGTTCAACTAAGGTTATTTTACCCTCACCATTGAATTTCAGATTGGGTAATTCATCAATAATTATCATTGGAACTTTGAGATTTATGTGTCTGGAAAAACATACCGGGGTTATGATTTAGTGAGAAGTCATTAAATGAGCGTAGAGATTCATAACAGACTTCAAGGGCTCAGCTTGTCATCTGGCCCTCCTTCTAGCGCTAGAATGTTGATGGTGCTAGACCCGCCAACATTCATTGGATCTCCCTGATATGAAGTCCCAACTAGACCTCACACTATTTGGTGTAGGAGTCCCAACAATGGGTAGTAATGTTATGCCTTGATTGTGGAAACACGCAGAGGGAAGTATGATAATTTTGGTTGAGAGAAAGTGTGTGACCTTGCGGAGAGTCAAGTGCAATGCATGAAGGCTCAAACACATGAAGGGAAAAGGAAGTGCGCCCCTCAGAAGCTTGTAATATTACACAACTTGGAAGGAACACATGAGTGAAATGACACCACAAGCTAAGATGTGGAAAGTCCACAAGTTAAAGTGATGAGTTAATACAACAACATGTGTTCAACAAGATTCATACAAACACAAATGAAATATTTCATAATCATAAGCGTATGTTAAATAACATACATTGCGAATACAACAAGAATAGTCCTATTATATTCAAATCATATGCATGAAAGCATGTTGGCTCTAATTTTATTATTATAAGTGAAATTTCCATCCATGCATACACCATTGATGACCACTAGCCCCAATTGTGGAACATTACAGTCAAGAACACCTACTCCTCCAAATAAGTATACTTGCTCTACACTACATAGAAGCCAAGGCTCTTCACAATACTCCCAAGCTCTTCAAGCCTAAGCCTAGCCAAAATCTTGGCTCCCAAAGGCCTATTACATGAGTTATGAGGTTCTATTTATAACAATAAGGGATGGCTCTTCAACTCCCCTTTGTGACCTTTGGACTACACTCATGACTCTTCAAATTCTTTACAAAATGACACATTACATTACATAATGACTCTTCATATTCCAATACTGGCACTTGGAATTTCACTTACAACATAATTACAAATAATATTACATTTTACACTTGTACCCATATAAGACAAAATAGTGTAGAGACAACTCGACAACGTAACAAGACACAACACTATGATGTTGGAGTTTGGGAGAAGTCTATCTCAACAACCTCCACTTGTTGTTTCTCAATCAAATATTGGTTCCAAGCTTAATAATGTGTGATTACGTCCACAAACTACATAAAAATGTATGACTGGAAGCAGACTCTAGCCTCCATGGCATCCACGTATATTGTCTTGGAACCTATGTCCAGTTTTTTCTGAAGCATGAGCAACATGGTTCTGACTTTGACAAGACCACTGATGAAATTCTACATGTTTTGACTTTTCAGATCCAAGTCTCAGCTACTCTAAGTACTCTTCGATCTTGTGCTGAACTTGGTTCTTGGATTTGACTTTAGTGAGGGAATCGACTAATGGGATCTGGTGTGTTCTCACCAAGACATCCAAACTACTGAATAAATGTACATATGAGGCCTGAATGTTTCCAATGAATGAGGTGAGCTACTTGTTTTTATGAATCAACATTCAAACCTTTGCTTTTTCCATCTCTGCCCGTGGCTTCATTTTCTTCACTAAGTCAAGCAGTGCCATTTTGTACCACATTGTCCACTCTTTCACATAGGAAATGGAAGCTTGTATGTTCTTGAGAGTTCTAACAAAATATATTCTCTGTTATTTTAATCCATGCATACATAAAATTTCTTTATGTATGGGGCAAACCCCTCATAAAGCTTCTGCATGGTTTCCCCAAGGGTTGATACTTCAGAAAGAATCATTGTTCTCATCTCCTCCAAGTAAACCTATGTGGAAACTTCATTCCGCGTTGTTGCATGGAGTTGTTCTACCTATTTCTTCACAACCTTCAAGTTTTGTGCCAATTTCTCCTTCTCGACCATCAAATACTGGATTTTGGATCTTGTTTCTCTTGCATAGGCCAAGTTGGCATCAGAAATGGAATTCAGATGCTTCTTGGTGTCTGACACTATCACCTTTTCTCTAATGAATGCAGGTGATGTCTGAACATCTAGAAAGTGATTTCTCCATGCTTCTACAATCCTCCTTTGGAACTCATCGAATGATAGATTGTACACATCAATTATTGGATCATCATAAAGGAGAAAAACATCCCCTTTCTCACTTGAGGTTGACTATGTTGTTGGGGCTGGTGGATACTAAGGGATGACATGTGGTGTTCTCAGCATCAGATCAGTATCTTCATTTTGTGGCTCTTGTTCCATCTCCATGTCTGTCACTTCCATCAATTTCTCAATCTGATGAGCAAGCTCCTGATCCTGCATATGTTCACCTTCCTCCTCAGCTGCTAGTTGTTCTTGTTCCCGCTCTTCAACCTATATCAACATTGTTTCATTTTTCATCACACCTTGCCTTTTTTATTCTTCCTGCTTTTGCTTCTTTTCTCATTCTCTCCTCCTCAACCCTTGTTCTTCCTTTAGCTTTTGCTCTATCTCTTGCAGCTTCAGTTTTGTTTCCTGCAACCTCTGCTTTTCTCTCTTCCTTCTCTCTGCTCTCTACATCCTTTTCTTCCTCTTAGATTTTTATGCCAAAGCTACTTCCATGATAATAGGATATTCTTTCATCTTGTTGCTTTGTTATCCCTCTGGACTATCAACAATTGGCCTCTTTCCCTTGTCCTACATGGGATCACTGCCTTCTGTTGATGTTGACTCCAGAGTTGTTTTCATTTGTGGAGAAGCCTGTGAAGTCCCTGCTAAACTGACCATCTCATTGAGTCTGCAGGCATTGTAGAAGTAACTCCAAGGATCCTCCTTTGCCCAATGAAATTCCGCTCCGACCCATGGAAAGCAAACTCTCATACAATGGTCCTTGCAAATACTGCAAGGATCACAAATATTAAAATCCTAAGTGCCAAATTCAAATCTCAATATCTCCTTTGCCTCGACATCCGCAAATTTCAAGTTATTTATCTCGTATAATCCAATATGCAAAGGAAGAGTGGGCCATGGTGCTTTCTTCTTCCTGTGCAGCACTACTGACAACCTATAGTGAGATGGTATGATACTTCTTGCATGAAAATTTTGTCAGTGGCATACCTTGGTAAAACATGCAGATGCTTATCTCCACCAAACACTCTAATGAAGATGCCACCTGGTGAGGCATACCATTCTATGATGTTTGCTATTTCCTCCATTGCTTCTTGTGATGTGTAAGGTGGATCTCCTTCAAATATAAGACTGTACAGTGGGATGATGAAGTGGTCAGTTACCAGTGCCATTACTCCTAGGTAACTGCATTTTGAAAGAAACTTGCAGTAGATGTGCAAGACAATTTCTCTTGCTATCCATGTCCAGTTCATGCTAGGGAACTATTGTTGTGCACAAATTGCATCCAGTAAGTATGGAAACATATAGAACCTCCGCCGCTCACCCTTGAGAAGATTTTGAACATGTGCTACACGGGCCTTTAATTATCAAGACAACAGATTTTACGAGTTGAACGGACTCCCATCATTCACCACTTGGTCCAATAATACCACCCACCTTATAGGAAAGGTTTTCATGCTCTCTTGACCATGGATTCTGCAAGCAAAGATAACCATGAGCTGGTAAGCCTTCCTAAGGGACTTTGCCATGTAAACATGGGTGGGTGTTTATTGAAACTTCGATGGCTCTCTCACCCAAAATTTAAAAATGTATCTTGTGTTCACATAGTTGTGGGTGGCATAGAAGAGTGAGTCCATGAACTCTACTAGCTTAGGCAAGTGATACATTTGCTGAAAGTCTTCTACCTATTGGCACTTCTCAATGTCATGGTCTTCTCATCAACGTGTGAGACAATCCAGCTGATGACATCTGTGCACAGGAAGGCAACATACCTGCATGCAACCTTGTGTAGCCCTAACTGCCAGATGTTGTGATAAACATGTGGGTCCTCTAAATATTCCTCAAAGTCCTTTACAAAAACATCTTTAATATGCTGCCATGACTGTGATGATCCCTTTTCTATAAACAACTGAATATTTGCATACATTGGAAAATCAACTGATATTTTCTCAATTGTTTCCCTAGTACTGATCTCCATGGTTTCCTTTTAATCATCTCTCTTAGGTGTCATGGTAATAGTGACTGCTGGAGAGGTGCTCAACAACTATTGTACCCGTGGGATAGAAATGAAATTCATGGCAAGCAAATGTCAATCTTAATAAAATCTACCTACAAGGAAAGTTCAAGCAGTAAAACAGGCGTCTGATGGGGAGGATTGCACCATTTTCTCTTGCAAATGGGATTGAATTCCTCTGGTAACTGCACACTGCACAGTCCCACCAACCAAGGTGGAAGCTTGCAGTTTAAAACTACAAAATGTGTAGTTTAGCCTAGGAAGAGGCCTGGGAGAGACTACGCATTACACAATCTCAGTGGCCAAGAAGACACACTGGCTCCTGGAACTACGTAGTACACAATTGGGGCCAACTTGGACTGCACACTTTGTAATTCCAGAGGCCAATATTGTGGCTTGGGAATTAGGATTGGGTAGTGCCATTTGGGAAAAGTGAAAACCCGCTAAGGGAAATGCAAATTTGCCCAAGGGAAGAATGGAAAATGAGCATATATAGAGATAATGTGAAGTTGAGTGTAGATCTAACTAAGTGAAAGGAAATTCATGTGAATGAAGTGCAACAATTAATCAAACGGAAGGAAAATCAAGTATGTTAGGAGAGTCACCACAATGAAGACCATTGGTGCAAAAACATGAAAACTAATGCTACACTTGGGAAAGGAAATCTAAAACTTAAAACAACATTTCTACAAGTTAAGACAAGTGAAAATGCTAGAAATCATGAAGAGAAACAAGTGAAACAACACACACAAGCCAAACAACAAAAAAGTGATAGAAAAAAGTGACAAAAGATGAAAAAAGCAAAACTCACCTAGGAAAGCGACGAGGATCGCACTGAAGGTTCCTTGATCTCCTCGGGAATGCTAGAGTTCCACAATCGAGTGTGAAAACGATCTATAGAAGCATCAATTAAATAGAGTTGGACAAATTAGGGTTTATGATGTCCATGCCTAAAATCAAGGAAAAAGTGACACTCGGCAAAATTTTCTAAGAATAGCGCAAGTGCCTCCTTCGGGATACTAAAAATAGATACCTATTTTTCAGGGATTTTTTTTCTTTTTTCTTTTTTTCTTTTTTAGGGAAAATTGCCATGCACACTTTAGGGAAATACTGTGCAGTTCTAGGGAAATGGGAAACTTTCGGCTTAGTGCGCTGTGCATTTTCTGAGCTTAGTGAAGGTTGCACAATTTCTGGGCTCAATGTTGGGCTTCCTCACATGACTACATGGTTTCTGAGATCATGGCTGATTGGTAGCCAGGACTGCACAATTCCTGTCATCAAGGTTGATTTCCCTCAAGGATTTCATAGTTTCTGGAGGTAAGCCCAAAGCTATTGTGAGACCAAGTTGGGATATCAGCTTATGAGTTAGAACAATTAGATAAGTGAACAAACACAAACAAAAATGAAAAGATAAGTCTCAATCGAAGCATGAATACCTGGATCAATGCAAGATGAGCTACTGTGGATAAGAAGGGAGGTTCCAAAATCAAAGCATAGGAAAATATTTGGAGGGTGGTTGTAGCCAATACAACATGTCCCAAGTGGCATAATAGTGTGCCCTGGAGGTGAAAATATGGAAATTTCTTGCCTTCTAGGATCATCTGTATGTTTTGTGAAGTTCTGTATCACTCTTGTAAAGATGTAGCCACCCTAAAGTCTCATGTCCACACAAGTCGAGCACAATGGTCAGTGCCATAATCAATGGTCGAATAAGACAATCTGCAATATTATTGGTGTTTCCATACTTGTATTTAATGTTCAAATGGAACTATTGCAGATATGTTGACCATTTATGATGGCGATCGTTTCAACTTTCCTTTTGTCTGTATGAATTGCAAGGATCGGTGGTCTGTGTGGATTATCGTTTCCTTCCCTAGAATTTAATGCTTCCATTGTCAGCAGGCCTACACAAAGGAATACATCTCTTTTTCATAGCTGGGATACTTTCACACTGTGTCTGAAAGTGTCTCACTGTGATATGCCATTGGATTTCCCTATTGAGTAACAACTTCCCCGATAACATAGTCAAAGGCATATGTCTCAATCTCAAATGGTTGTTGCAGGTCTGGTAATGTGAGCACTGGTGTAGAGAAGAAGTGATGCTTCGACTCAGAAAATGTATTATGTTGGGATTCATACCAAATGATATTTTCTTTCGCTTCTCCCTTGGTGACTTGACTCAAAGGTCAAGTGATATGAAAGAAACCCAACACGAATCTGTGGTAAAAAATGGCAAGTCCCAAAAAGTTTTGTTACTCTGTTAAAGTGGTTGGGGCTAACCAGTATTGAATAACTTGTATCTTGGATGGGTCCACATGCACACCCTATTCATCAATGAAGTACCCTAGATATTGAACTTGGGTCATACCAAAAGTTCATTTCTCCAAATTGGCACACAACTTGTGTTGTTGTAGGGTGTGGAGGACCTGCCAAATATGGGGTAGGTGCTCTTCCCAACTCTCGTTGAAGACCAAGATGTCATCCAAATAAAATACCTGTTGGGTTGTGTTATATTCTTTCCACATAATTAACAAGGTGTTTGAGGGGTACCCGTAACCCCACTTTATGGGGTCCAGGGCAGCGCCCCGGAAAATTTTGGTTTTGGACCCTATGTTAGGTTGGGCGGACCCACCTATGCTTTTGTGCATGATTTTCGCACATGTTTTTTGGACGCGCTGGTTTTCGGTCCATGGTATTGGATGCTTCAGCATGTATAAATATGTATTGTAACATTGAAAGGAATATAATGAAAAATCAAGCTGGTAGTCCCGAT
>APFE030786440.1:0-20868 GCA_000404065.3 Pinus taeda | reverse complement strand
CATGTTCTTGTCCCCTTGAAGCAACATAGAATTCAGTACTTTTTACAGGTAGAAACAGCAGTACATTTTGTCCACTTTGCTCCTCAAACATGTCAGAAACTGAAACATATGAGCAGAGTGATGACCAAGCATCAGTGTCAAAGGTTGAGGTATAGAGGAGGTCACATAGAGGTGAAAAAGGTGGTCATCATAATAGAGAGGAGCTCACCTCTTTGACTGATTTGCAGGGGTGGATTTTACAAGGCAAAAATGAAGGTGCTCCAAGGACGGTTGGCCAAAGCATAAAAATGAAAGAAAACGCCCGATCCACTCCAAATTTTGGCCAAAGCCTCTTTGACTGAGCATGGTACTTGATTGGGGACTCCCAGCCCAAATTTCAAGAAATTTGGAGAAAATTTTGTCATTTGTGAATTTTTTGTGCAATTTACAGGTTTTGGCTTCTCAACGGGTCTCACCCTCAGCGAGACCCTTTGTCATCGTAGCTCCGTTTGGAAAACACTCAGCATTTTTTGATTTGGCATGAAAATTTACACTTGCTCATTTATTAGTAAGAAATTTCATCAAGTTCTGGGCCTCCAAAAGGTCAAAATACATGCAAAATTTGACTTTCTGCCCCTTTTTTGAGTTGCAGAAACCAGTCTTGGGAGAATTAAGTTTTTATAGGGAAAATCAACTCCAAATTGATAAATTACAATTGGGTTAGAAAGTAGACTCGCCGAACTTTCCAACGAGCTATCCTGCACCTAATTCTGACACTGGGAAGGCCTCCAAACAGAGCTGCAAAGGTGTGCGACCCGTTGAGAAAAGGTGTGCGACCCGTTGAGGAAATTTTGCTAGATTTGACCAGTTCAGCCCAGAAAACGCAGTTTGGCTCCAGTTTGACTTTTTGGGGTAAAAGATGATTATCTTTGATGTAATTATGGCAACTCTAAGACACTTTTACTCTTGTTTAACTCTTCTAGAATATTCATTCATGTAAAGGGTAAAAATTGAATGCATGAATTGGTTTCCAAGTTTATAGAGGCAAGTTGTTTTGACTGCCTATTTTGTAGTGCTTAGTTTTAGAATTGGTTGAAACAGATCCTAGAAGGATGAGCTCGACCCCTAGAGGCAAGGAAAGGTGTTAGCTTGCCTATATTATGTATTTTCTTAGTCATTTTCAAGGGTTGGAAGGTTGGACTCGTGAGGGAGAAGCTATAATTGTATTATTTCACTGTATCTCTGCAATTTTTGGCTAAAGAAGACTAGGGTTTTGCAGTCCTTTTTGGGATTCTTGTGGTTACATATATTGATGGTGTGTTTCTCTATGTACCTGTAAGTGTGTTATGTGAATCATTTCCTTTCTTTTCCTTCTGCACATTAAGCAAACGAAGTGTTAAAGTAAGAATTCATGACTGTCATGCTCTGCTTTTAAGTTTGTTTAATTTCAATGTTTCTACTGTTTAAGGAGAATTCAAAGTTATTGTTTGCTCTCCTTAAATCCTCACCTGTCATTCCTAATCATCCACCTCAATCAAAGCATCAATACTGTCTCCTACCTTGCCCCAAAGAACCCCCTGCAGAAACTGTGTCCAATCCCCGCACCCAAAATTGCCATCCCCTCAATTTGCCACCAAAAACCCTAAAAACCCCAAATCAACCCTTTGGATCAGTTTACTAGCCTAAAATCAGTGTTACCCCATTGTTCATCTCATCTATTGAAGATTTTACGAGATAGACCGGAGAGAGCCTTCTCCTGCCCCGTAGGGCTAGCTACGAGGCTAAATGGTTTGATGTTGCCTTCAGGTTTGCCTTTCTCAGCCTGAGGTGAAATTTCAAGCGCTAACACACCCAACGTCAAATTCACTACATCCAAAATTATTTGCAGTAGCTACCCTTGAGCCTGATCCATGATATAAGGGGAATTTCTTCAATATTTTTCAGCAGGATATCATACTCAGCTCAAAGAGGATAGGGATTAATTATAGAATCAAGTAGTTTATCAACGCTTTAGCAAGCACCCTGAGTGGTTTCTTAGCCAATTCTTAGCAAGCACTCATTCCCATTTTCCTCAAGATTTTCTTAATCTTCTCCAAGCTACAATTTAGCTTCCTAGGGAATTTCATTCCCTCCACTTTGCAGGTCATCACTTCTTATTTTCTTCCGCAAGAGGAAAATCCAACCCAAACATTGCTGTGCAAATTCACTTTTATAATTTCTCAAGGGCACCTCTTCTTGTTCCTCTTTTTTTCTTTCTTATTATTTACAACCTAAAAATAATTAAAGGTTCCAAATAACCCCACATGGGTTTATATTTTCTCTTACCTCTTAGATCATGGATTTGTGGTCCCACTCTTCAAGCCATTACATAAAGATATACTAATTTATAATTCAAAGTATTTTCACATTACCAAAAATCATGGGAAAATGTACCAAGGGTGTCAGAAACCTCACTCCTTTAAATGGAACACCATCCTTGGTGTTCTTGTCAGTAAAGGAAAAACGAAACTGAGCTTCACATATGGATCTTAGGTTCACTTATTCAATAAACAAAATACGGGCAATGCACCCTTATTTTCTCAGTCATCTCTTAGGTGGCTTCATCAAGTCTAAAGTGCTTCGATTGCACCGAATTTTAGCTTGATGGATTGCCTTTTCCTAGAGTGTTGCTAAACTTTATCTTCTATTGTTGATTTCCTTTTCACTCCATATTCCTTCAATGAATAGTTCTCGACCCATTGTTTCCCAAAACACTGCCAATGTGCTTATGATTTGAATCAACTATGTTCATGACCCTTTTCAAAATCAAATTTATTTTTCGACATTGCCTTATCTGCTTCCCAGTCCCTTGGTTGTTTAATCCCCCTTGTGTGTAGTCACTCACCTTCCAAGTTCAGGCATCCCCTTCTCTATTTCTCAGTCCCTCGAGTTATCTAATCCTTGGAAAAGCTTTCTTACATCGGAAGGATCTCATAACCAAGGCAAGTCCTTGCTTCAACACTTTCATATTGCTCATGGAATGCTTCATGGAAATAAATAGACACAATTGGGTGCTACTATCCCACAATGGCCCTATTCATAAGAGATTCAATCAGTGTGACTCTACACACTATGATATATTCAAGCTATTGATATTCACCTTACAATCATTTCAATCACCCAAATAGGAGATTTCTAGGATTTCTTACATCATGGCACACAATTCTCCATGAGTTTAATCATAAAGGAATTGCAATAAATTTAAATCATACCTCATTAGTAGCTTCTAGGCTCAAGTAACCCCCATTCCAAGTGATCTAACTATATGTATTGAAAATTATAACATGTGTGTCACATCCTTTATGGTTAATATACATGTGATCATAACCTTTTCCAATTCCTATTCCTGGTGTAAATATAGGCACAATATAAGAGTTATAATATTCCTCATGCAAATAAGAATTGTGTTGGAGAACTTCTCATGTCATCCTTACTCACACTAAATAATACAATCCATCATGCTTCCACAAGAATGACTCCTGATAAAACTTGCCAATCACAATGATATTCATATAGGTATATAAACATTAGCATGATCATGGACATATCACATATTCAAATAAGGTCAAGGTCAAGAGAACTTCATTTGTGTCACTTTCATGACTACCACGGCCTTGTCCATTAACCCATGGAACAAACCATCCCACTTGGTTTTCAGACTTCTGTCCACTTATTCATGGACAATAATTCCTTAAAAAATTTCAAATAAGACTAGAGTTCTAGAGAACTCCCTATATTTTTGTTTTTGTTCACATAAACAATTTTCAACCTATACATAATTAATTCTTGCTTGTTTTCAATTTAGTAGTGATGCTCCAACATACACTAGTAATGATCTTTCTCGACCCATTTCCGAAGCTCAATCTTTCTAATTGTTGTTCATGTTATTTATTTATGTGTGAGTGTACTCTATCACATATCCCTATTTGGTTTCACACAATCCCTTTCTACTATAGGTGGTTTATCGTCCATGGTAAGCACTTTGAGAGTGGTTTATTAGCTTGAAAAAAAGAACCTTGGGTGGTTTATCAACCTCCTCAGTAAGCACCCCTTGGTAACTCCACACAATATTTTCATTATAGGTGATTTATCATCTATGGAAAGCACTTTAAGAGTGATTAATAAACGTAACAACAAGCACCTTGGGTGGTTATTAGCCTCCTTGGCAAGCATCCCATGGTGAATCCATGCAATATTAGTGCTACAACTAGCAACCACTTGCACAACCTATCCATAGATATATAACGAACAACTACTATGCTACAACCAACACCCACTTGCACAAATAAGCAATCGCCAGAACCCATCACTCCCAAATAGATTCATAAGTCCTTAACATAAGCAAGTATGGGGCATGGATGCCCTATCTCAGGTTGAGATTACAACCATTACAAGCTTCAACCAAACATTCCCATATGCTACACACCATTCCTTGAACCAGGAAGGATTTAACCATTGACGACAAGTATCCATAAAGGAAACCATTACTAACCAAAACCAACATATATAAATGGTCAATCCTCCATCAAGGCTCTTACCACATAACATTCAAATGATGGGATTCTCACATCCCATATATAATAGCGAGAGAGTGAGAGAGAGAGAAGCAAGCCATGTAATACAAGCAACACAGGGATTTCCTCAACCCCTCATATCACATAAAAAATCTCATACACTCTTGTTCCAAGTGTGTAAAACTACACCACTTAACGATCAGTGTTGGTGCATTGCAATCAATCATGCACAAAACCATGTAGGTACTTCTACAAAATTTAAAGAATGTGATAATTAACCAAGGTCACAACAATAAGTTGTCCATACCTTCAAGATACAATATAGTAAACACATGCATTGCCAATCCATCCCACAAGTCGTCATATTATAATCATTATTATAGTCAACAAGAAATTCCACAATCAATACCATAAGAAGCACACAATGATATTCATATTTTGTTATCACAACCAGAGCTAGAGATCCAAGCATCTCCAAAGATCCAAGCATCAAACCTACTACTATGTTAATTCTATAACAGGGCACCCGTTTTATTCTCAAAGATCTAGAGTTGAACCTCTGTTCTTCATTTCATTTAAGATAGATCCCATCTAGTCCAAGTGTTGAACCTAGAAGTTATGGAACCACTTTATAACACACCCCCTACTATCCCTAGTTCCTATTAGGGGTAGAAGGAGGCAGTTACTCTGATGACCCAACCTCGAAAGTCTAGTCATGGAAATGGGATCTAAATTTTTTGATCTTTTTCAACTACCTCAAAATTTAAAATGGATAACAATTGCATTCATCTCATCAAGACCTTTCCAACGATATAAAAATTTTCTCCAATTTGAATCCCATATCAAAAGACATGGTCGATTAAAAGACAAAACTTATGAAATCTTACCACATCACCAAACCTTCCACGTGGAGCACACATTGCTACCCAAGTCATATCCCACATGGAAAATGTTGACCTGATCATTTAGGTCATGTTATGCTATTTATCAACCCGTTAATTTATGGTGCCATGGTTCACAAGGCCAAATGCGTGTGTGTGTGTAAAGATGCATATGAGCCCCCCTTATGGCCACACCACCCAGGGAATAAAATCTTGGCGGGATTTCACCCAGCCCCAATGAAACTCATCGAGGTAGACGCATCGGGGTTATGTGGACCCTTCATGGACCCCTCCTCTATGTGTCCCATCACCATTTTCTATGGTTGTACGCTCAAACTGTCTTAAAATTTTCCCTTTGCTATTATTTCAAAATGTCAAAGTGACCTAACCTCCTTTTAAAATATTTGGGTGCTGTGGAAAGGTGATGAGGCTCCTTCCTGCGCCAATGCGACATAAACATTGGCCGAATGTTGAGAAGACTAATTTTATTTTTAATTAAGAACAACGAATCCTACTCACACATAAATTGTCAATCTAGGTAAGTATTTTTATTTCAAAGTTATTATGTGAAGTATATGTAGGAAAATATCACTAAATGACATTAGCTAATTCTCAATGCTAATATTTATTCTACAAGAATTGGCACCTAATAAAATCAAATTTGTCAATCTTCACACTTGCAGGAATGAAAATTAATTCACAAAAACCACACTGTAAACCCTCATTTGCATAAAAATAACACTCTACACACAATGTTGGAAGTGAAATCACACTTGCAAAAATGAAATAACACTCATTCATCAAAACAACTCTAACCGTAGCAATAATCGAACAATAAAAAAAATCTTAGTTAGTGAGGATCGATCTAGGATTAACTATGCTGACAAATGAGCAATCTACATTAATATTCTGCAAGTTAAATTAACCAACAGTAGAAATGATGTATCGGCAAGAATCTGTAACAGTAATAATGAAATTATAATAAGAATTGAATTAAAATAACATTCGAATAAAATATGAAACAAATATGTACCTCCGCTGACACAACAACCCCTGCTAAAGAGGAGGGCCCTTCCACCCTAGCAAGGGGGTGGTGATTCAAAGCTCATAAACTAGCAACTCATAGATAAGTTACCAACTTGCATAGATTGCATTACCTTTCGAAATGAAGTTACAAGATGCATTATTACAAGAATTATGGTTATAAACCCTTCCTAGCTTAACACTTACTCAACCTACTCTCTAACCATACATTTAAACAAGAAAATATCAAGGGGGAAATTGGAACTAGTCCACCCAAATGAGGACTGTCAATCATGGACATATTCACAAAATATTGTATTTTATGTATTTCTTGTTGAATATATGATTACATAGGATTGATTTATCATAAAATCCATCTTAGAATAGGTTGAAGTTGTTTCAATTGATAACTGATTGCTTTATTTGGGATGCAATCTGTCAATGGTTGCAACAAAAAAGATGTGCCTAAAATAATCACATGTAGCACCAAATCCACAAATTTTTTGGAGAAATCCCTCATGACTCACCTAAGTGGGGATGTTCTTAGAAAAAACTATGTCACAAATTTTCTAGATTTGTCTTATTTATCCACAAATCACATCCAAAATTAGTCACCTAATTCTTCCTAGCGTGAGTTTGGATGGCCTATATATCATGAGTTGGAGCCTAATGGAGTTGACCTAGGTATGACTTGGATAATATACATCCATGTCAAAATCCCTAGGAATAAAACACATGTTCCATAATTTCTCGTGGTCCTGCATAAGAAAGCTAACCTCGAAGGTTTTTATTGTTACTACATAAGAACCACTAGAATAGCATTAGGAAAACCATCATCAGCAAAACCAACGATAATCATTTACAATTCATCAAAAATAAAGGAAAATAATGATAATTAACTACTTTAACACGTAATCTTAATGTGGCACATTCAAGAAGAAACGCAACAAGATGGGTGATAGAAGGGCAAAGAAGTGTGATAAATGACTAAAAATGGTTGTTTAGAATGGTGATAAAGGTGAAATTTGGTGGCCCACCATCTTCCCCAAGCCTGAACTTTTACATGTCCTTGTGCAAAAATGGTAGAATAAATAACCAAAATTCACCCCACTTTTTCAAATGCACCCAATTTGCATGGCTGCAATTTTCCATACTTACTCTATTTTGCTCAGTTTCATGAATACCATCCCCTTGGCACTCTAACCATTTGTCATTCTACCCCTTAAATGATTTGTTTGTTTTCTTTCTATTGTCCTTCCATGAGTGAATCCTTTGAATTAATGTTGATGACCTTGAAAATTTTTCTTATTCCCACAATAGGTTCTTGTGTAGCAGCTTTTCATTCCATATCCAACAATGGTTCTTATGTGACAACATTCATTCATTTTTTGTTATGTTTGTGACCCAACGCTGGTTCTTATGTGGCAGTGTTGATGTTTTCTAGGGAATTTGTTGTATCTATTTGTTATACATGCATACTACCTCTCTGCAGTAATTCTTTCCCAATATGATCTTAAAAAATTCTCAAACAATGGTTGTCCCAATAATAATTGCATTTCTCATAAAAATGTCTTCTTAGAACACATGTCTCCATTAGCCAATCATGAACAAAAGAAAGTGATCTAACTTATGGTGTTTCACTCCACAATTGTCTAGATCAACTTATCAGTCTTATGCTCAATTCTCACAGCCATCATACCATAAAAAGTAACCTTTCAACAATTATGGTGGAGTTGTAACACTTTGTACATGGAGATTTCGGGTGAGTTTGTTCATCACCAATTAATGTTCTTATTTACCAAAATATGTAGCAAATCATTGCACAAATCCTGAGATATAACAAACAAGTTGCTAAAGGATTTTCAACAAGCTTTTATAGGTGTACCAACAAACTATTATAGGTGTAACAACAAACTTTGTTAACAATTTTTCCACAAAGTACAAACTAGATTTCAATGAAACCTTGTGGGAATATTTATATTATATTAATGCTACTCCACATAGAAAAATAGAGCCATATGATGCACAAATATCGAGATATAAGAACAATTGTTGTAAGTGATGATGTTCAATTTCTCAAAAATTATAAATCAATGTTTCTCAAAACTTTGCAGGTTTGTTCTTGTTATATTAATGCTTCCCTCCTTCGAGTTTCGTTGCAATTTGATACACAAATCTCAAGATAACAACAAAATGGTTGTAGGTGATGATGCTTAATTTATAAAAAATTATAAACTAGTTTTACTTGAAACTTTTTGGGTTTGTTCATATTAACATAGTGCTTCTCTCCTACGAGTTTGGTGGAAATCCAATGAACATTTTGAAAGATATCCTCATATCAATTTCAACATTTTTTTAATGGAAAAATAGACTTGTAAATAAGTGAAATCATTATCCTTTTCCTTGGAAACCTATTATTAATGTACATAGATAGTACACAATGTAGTATAATATGAGCTTCCATGTAGAAATATAACTACCCTTTATTCTCCCCCGTGCCTACACTTTTGCATGTCCTCATGCAAACAAGGTAGAGTTGTCAACTTATGCCCAATAAGACCTAAGATAACAACATAGTCTACGTTTGAGATTGTTGTTACATCAATTGCAACTTGTGGGGATGCCAAAACAAGTCATGAATCAAATAAGCCTTTAAAATACATTGGGCATTAGTGCATTTGCAGACCTATAGTTGAAATTCCCATAAAATAAAAAAATTGTTGATACTCTGAAAATAGGTTAGGAATAGAATCTAGTTTGTTGTTGGAAGCCATGGTCTTGAATGGCTAATTGATAATAGGATTGGTCCCAATAAATGTAGGAAACGAAAATAGGGAGGACACAATACACTATGAAGAAAATGTTTGTTGGGGACTGAAATAAAGGTTGTAAGTAAATAGGACTTATACATATGCTAAGAAACAGTTGAATCTTGTTTGTTGAGTGATGGATACAAATGAGTTGGTAAAAGACGAAGGAAAAAAAAGATATGAAAGGAAGAGACAAGATGAGACAAAATGAAATGTCAATCTCACATTAGTCTCTTATCATTATCCCCTAAATTTTCAACAAATCAAAAAATTTCAAGCTGATTTTTACCTCAGGTTTTACCTCAAAATTTTGATGTTGACAGAGGAAATTTGAATATAACACTAAGATGTTGTTGAGTTGATCCAAAAAGGAGCATTGATGTATGGTGAAGGAAGGTGATAAATCTTGTTTTTTAGGGTAAATATAAATATGCATACTACTAGCCATCCTGTAACAACACTTGTAAATGATGAAGTAACAACACCTACAGAGTAATGACAATCGCTATAACATGGATGTTGAATCTTTTGAAGGGGTAAAGACTAAAATTATTACTTCCTTGGCTATTTAACAATTGGTCTACTTATTTTTATTTACAAAAATGAAAGGTTGAAACTACTAGAAAAGGAATATTGTTGACTTGTTATAAGATTCATTTTTCCATCCATAAACTATAGTAGTACTTCCTTCCCCAAAACTAAATAGCTTACCTGCCATCAAAATTTCTACAAAACGTCTCATGAGCAGCCTAAGTTATTAATTCATCACCTTAATAACAACATTATAAATACAAGTGACATAATCATGTTGAATTCCATGGCATTAAATATGCATGAAAAGAGGATAAAAATAGGGAAAAAAGGATGACTAAAAGATACATTCCTAGGATGGACTAGTTATGTCTAGCTCTATCTCTCAAAGTCTTACCATTATCCAAGTCTATCCAAGTGTATAAAATGAGGCCCCTTATATGGGAAAAGTAAATTACCTATGCTAAGGGTCCCCACTTCCATGAAAACGTCTTTATTTTCTAAAAGATAAAATTTTAAAGCATATTATGTGAAGGAACTTAAAACCATTCTATGAAAGTCAAGATATGAGATTTAATCTTCCTAGCTTTAAATTTAATGACAATTGTTTTAGAATCTAACCTAGAGCCTTTACTTTGAGTGAGTTATATGTGTGCCAATGTGAGTTCTTCATCTTTCTTACTCGGCATAACCCCGCTTCCAGTAGGCATGTTTAGTACCCGAAAGGGTTTTCCTTGGTACCATACAAGCATAACTTCGCTGCCAGTAGGCATGTTCAACACCCTGATAGGTTTACTTGGGATTCTCCCCTATAACTTTTTCATTTGTTTATTTATCAGTGAAAGGATATATATAGTATATATATATATAAATATATAAATAAAATATATAAGAGTATATATAGATAATAATAATATATATAATATATTATATTATATATATCATCAAGGAGATTGAAATATTATACTTCTCATGGGAAGATTTTAGAATGTAAGGAAGCTGGGTGGTACAAATGTATTTTATATTTGCTAGGCACAAAACTAATTATTCAAGTTTATCCCATGGGTGGCAACATTCACAATAGTCTTAAATATTTTTTATTTAATGTGTATTGGAATGAAGCATCTCTGATAATAACTGAAAGACCCCTCTAGTGGTCGTGGTGGAGTTCTTATGAAAGCCTATTGAGGTTTTATAGGAGTGATCGACCATAGGACAATTATTAATTATATGATTTAGAGAAACTTGCAAATATTTCTTGGATAATGACTTTTAGAGAAGCTATACTTATATTGTTTATTCACCTGATCGTAGTGTTGGAAATACTGAGAGGGGGGTGAATCGGTATTTCTTTTCAATTGTTATTATTACCAATTTAGATTCTTTATAATTTTAATCAAAGAAATCATTCTATTAAATCTATAAAAAGATTGAATACAATACCTAATGAGTTTTTCCAAGAACCAACTTGGACTTTGATGAGGCTCCAACCTCTAGAGCTCCGACCCTATCTTACCAAGGCACCAACCTTGAATTTAGGAGCACCAACTCCAAGGACACTAATCCTTCCAATTTTGAGGCACCAAGCCCAAGGGCTTCGACCCTATAGATTTATTATGTCAAGAAATGTTTGAATGTAATATACTGCTTCTAAGGAATTCTTTACAAAATCCTCTCCTTGTAGTCTTTACAATAGGTCATTGTCTGTGCTATGGATTCACCTTGGGTTTGAACCTTCCAAGATGAATAACTTCAAAATATTTTCCTCCCGCTCTGTCTTTGTTGGGTTGTGTTATATTCTTTCCACGACTAGCCCCCTAGTTAACCGAGGGGTTAGAGGGGGGGGAGCACCCCTTTGTTGCATTGATTTATGCCGTGTGGGGTCACAGAGGTTGAAAGGGGGGGGGGGGGGGGGTCTGAGCGCGCCCCGTGGAATTTTTTTTTTTTGGACCCTATATTAGGTGGGCGAACCTACCTATGGTTTTGTGCATGGTTTTCACACATGGTTTTGGGCACGATGGTTTTTGGTCCATGGTATTGGATGCTTCAGCATGTATATATGTGTAATGTAACATATGAAAGGAACATAATGAAAAATCAATCTGGTAGTCCCGGTTTTGGGATCCAGGAGAAAATCTTTGTGTATATGTGTTTTATGTGTTATGCTCTTGCATTGTTTATTTTCTGTGTTTTAAGAATTCGTATGCAGGTAATTTCTGTACAAGATTAAAACCTACATTGGGTATCAGAGTTGTTTTGACTTGAAGGGGACACCTTTGTTGCTGAGGGGTTTTTCTCGGGCTTGTGGTAGACCCTGTTCAGTGGGAGATTTGCGAGATCGACTTTGGTGTTGAAAGAAGATGGTGAGTAGTGGAAAGATAGAGATTGAGAAATTTAATGGTTAAAGTTTTGAGTTATGGAAACTCAAGATGGAGGATCTATTGGTGGATAAAGATCAATGGATCATAGTAGATCTAGGTACTAAACCAACGATAGTGTCTGATGAAGAATGGAAGAAGTTGGATCAGAAGGCAAAGAGCACAATGTGATTGTGTGTCTCAGATTCAATATTTCTGAATGTATCAACGGAAGCTACGACGAAGGCTTTGTGGGACAAGTTAGGGACTTTGTACCAATCTAAGTCTCTAGTGAATAAATTGTCCCTACGAAAAAAGATGTATAACCTGAGGATGAAAGATGGAGACTCGGTGACAGAGCATCTGAATGCATTTAATACTGTGGTAAGTCAATTATTGTCTATTGATATTAAAATTTCAGATGAATATAAGTGCATTAGTTTTGTGTGGTCTCTACCAGATTCGTGGGATAATCTAGTTATTGCAATAGGTAGCAATGCAACTGCCTTGCAGTTTGATGAAACAGTCTCATCCTTCCTGACGGAGGAGATGAGACGAAAAATATGGAGAGCTGGAATGGTGATGCCTTTTCTGTACGAGGACGGTCCCAGAACAGAATAAAAAATAATTCATCGAGTGGGAGATCTAAATCTCTAGGAAAACCTGTAAAGGTGGTGTGTTGGAAATGCGGAAAGGAAGGGCACTACAAGAGGGACTATAAATCTAAAGCTCCTAACAAAGGAAAGGGATTTGATGATGCTCCTTCTATAGAGTCGAAAACCACCTTAGATGAAGGTGAGGATGTGTACTTGGCTTCTTCAAGTACACATGTAGATCATGAGGCAAGGTTGATTGACTCAGGTGCATCCTTTAACTTCACTCCCCATAGAGAGTGGTTCTGTGAGTATGAGAAATATGATGGTGGTGATGTCTTCTTGGGGGATGACAGGAAGGCTAGAATCATTGGTCGCAGAAAATTAAAGTTGAAGTTACAAGGTGAAAGGATTAGAACACTTCCGGGTGTTCTGCATATTCTTGCATTGGCCAAAAATCTGATTTCTATAAGCAAGCTGGATGATGCAGGTGTAAAAACAGTGTTCAAGAAAGATACCTACAAGATGTTTTTGGGAGCACTACTATTGATGCGGGGAGTTTGGATTAGAATATTGTACAAGCTACAAGATAGCACTATTATTGATGGGTGCAATAGTTTTGTGGTTCCTGAAAGTGGAGTATAAAATCTAGTGTTCTCTGAAGAAAAGACCATGCTACGGCATCAAAGGCTTGGACATATTGGAGAGAAGGGCCTTCAAATACTTCATGGTAAAGGTATGGTAGAAGGTATGACTAATAGCTCTCTGGATTTTGAATTCTGTGAAAACTGTGTATATGGGAAGTAGAATCGGGTGAGCTTCCCCTTTGGTGGTAAGAGGGCGAAACAAATATTAGAGCTTGTGCATAGTGATGTGTTTGGACCTGTGAAGGTTCCATCACTAGGTAATTCTATGTACTATGTATCATTTATAAATGACTTCTCGAGGAATACGTTGATATATTTCCTTAAGAAGAAATTTGAAGTCTTTGATGGGTTTAAAGAATTGAAGGCTCTAGTGGAAAACTAGACAGAGAAGAATATAAATGTGTTGAGGATAGATAATGGTGGAGAGTTTTGCAACAAGGAATTTGAAGAATTTTGTAAGAAGTGTGGTATAGCACAATAGAAGACTACTCCATATACACCTGAGAAAAATGTATTTACAGAAAGAATGAACAAGACATTGATGGAAAGGGCAAGAGGCATGCTCAGTGGTGCCGGGCTAGGACAGGAATTCTAGGTAGAGGTGGTGGAGACAGCATGTTACCTGGTCAACAGATCACCTTCATCAGCGTTGGAGGATAAGACTCCGCAAGAGAAATAGACTGGTAAGAAACCCTCTCTTTCACATTTGAGGGTATTTGAATGTGATGCATATGTACATGTTTCAAAGGAGAAAAGAACAAAGTTGGATAGTAAATCTTAAAAGTACATCTTTATTGGGTATAAGGATGGTTTAAAGGGTTATAAGCTTTGGAACCCAGTAACAAGGAAGGCTGTGTACATACGAGATGTGGTGTTCAGAGAGGTGAAATATGTTATTAAACATGAAGTCCCATCAAAGGAACCTCAGAAGATAGAGTTTGAGGTAAAGGAGGAATAATCAGACTCTACAACATAAGAGGAATCAGAAGATGAAGAGCCAAAAACTCTGGTTGTGAGAAGATTAGTTCAAGAAATAAGACAGTAAAAAAGGTATAGTCCATCTACTTTCTATTCAAATTTTTCTTTATCTATTACTAATGATGATCCCATAACTATGAAGGATGCAATAGAGTCAGAGGATGGAAAACTGTGGAAAGAGGCCATGGTTGATGAAATGGCATCTTTGCACAAAAATGAGGCTTGGATCTGGTGGAGTTGTCGGCTAGACGAAAACCCATTGGAAGCAAATGGGTGTTCAGGAACAAGACAAATGCAAAAGGAAATGTGGAGAAATAAAAATCTCGGTTGGTAGAAAAAGGTTATTCCCAGGTGCCGGGAATTGATTTTGGTGATATTTTTTCTCTTGTTGCCAAGGTAGCTTCTATCAGACTACTTTTGTCTGTTGCTGCTACTTTTGATTTTGAGGTAGAATAGATGGATGTGAAGACAAAATTTCTTCACGGGGATCTAGAAGAATAGATCTACATGAAGCAGCCTGAAGGTTTTGTGGTGAAGGGTAAGAAAGAATTGGTATGCAAGTTAAAGAAGTCTTTATATGGGTTAAAACAGTCACAGAGGATGTGGTATTAGAAATTTGATACATTTATACAAGGACTTGGCTTCACCAGAAGAAAAGTAGATCACTATGTGTATTTTAAATTAATTGGTGATGGTGTTGTTTATCTGGTCTTGTATGTGGATGATATGTTGCTAGTTGGAAATGACAAAGAAATTATCCAGGATTTGAAGACCCAATTCTCCTCCAAATTCGACATGAAAGATCTTGGTACTGCAAACTACATTTTGGGCATGGAAATTAAAAGAGATTGGGCAAAGAGGAAGCTATGATCAAACCAGAGAAAGTATGTTGAGACAATACTATAGAGGTTTAATATGCAGGATAGTAAACCGGTGAAGTTTCCTATTCCTGTAGGTGTGAAGTCATTTGCTGAATAGTGTTCCAAGACACAAGAAGAGGAAGAGGACATGTCTTGTGTTCCATATGCAAGTGCAGTTGGTAGCCTGATGTATGAAATGGTCTGTACTAGACTAGACATTGCACATGCAGTGGGAGTATTGAGTAGGTTTATGTCAAAACTAGGGAAGGAGCACTGGACAACAGTGAAGCGGGTTTTCAGGTATTTGTGTGGCACTAGTGATTATGGTTTGTGCTACCAAGGAAGACCAAGATTGGATAGAGTGTTGGATATTCGTGGCTTTGTTGATGTAGACTGAGTTGGAGGTCTTGATCTAAGAAGATCTAAAAGTGGGTATGTGTTTAACCTATTTGGAGGTGTAGTCAGTTGGATGAGTAAGAAATAATCTATAGTGGCACTACCAACTATAGAGGCAGAAAACATGGCAACCACTCATGCGAGCAAGGAAGCAGTTTGGTTGCAGAGATTGTGTTCAAGTATGGGGTTAGTACAGGGAGCTATAAGGATAGACTATGACATCCAAAGTGAAATTTTCTTGGCAAAGAACCCAGCTTATCATTCAAAGTCAAAGCACATTGATGTTCAATATCACTTTGTGAGGGATATGATAGAAGACAAAAAAGTGTTGTTGGTAAAGGTGGACACTTTGAAGAATGTTGTAGATGCATCGAAAAAATCTGTGAGCTCTGAGAAGTTCTCTTTGTGTAGAGAAACAATGGATGTTGCAGGGATGGATAAATGACTAATCTCTCTTGTGCCCCATGTGGAAAGAAAACATAAAATGGGAGAATGTTGGGTTGTGTTATATTCTTTCCACGACTAGGCCCCCTAGTTAACTGAGGGGTTAGAAGGGGGGTGGAGGCCCCCCCTTCATTGCACCGATTGCACAACGGGGGGGTCACAGGGGGTTTGAGCGAGTCGGGTAGCCCCCCTCTACAGCTTCTAGGCACCACCCCAGGGGAATTTTTTTTTGGACTGTATATTAGGTGGGCGGACCTACCTATGGTTTTGTGCATGGTTTTCACACATGGTTTTGGGCGCGATGGTTTTCAGTCCATGGTATTGGATGCTTCGGCATGTATATATATGTATTGTAACATATGAAAGGAACATAATGAAAAATCAATCTAGTAGTCCTGGTTTTGGGATCCAGGGGAAAATCTCTATATATGTGTGTTTTATGTGTTATGATCTCACATTGTTTATTTTCTATATTTTAAGAATTGGTATGTAGGTAATTTATGTATGGGATAAATCCTATAGTATTATGCTTCCTTCTTCACTCGGCCTTTGGCTTCTGCTCCACCTTTGGCTTCTGCTCTACCTTCGTCGTCTCCTAGACCTTCAGCTTCTCGATCGTACCCAAAGAGGTCCCACATCCACATCATTAATCACAATCACAACTTTCGGAGGTCCTGCAATCGCAGCTCTTAACATCAACGATGTAACATGACCAATATTCATACTACCAATTAAACAAACATGATATAATATTAAACCATCGTCAATAGATCTGTCGGGTCCACAACTAATATCCCAATCAACAGTCAAGTTCGCAAGAATTATTGCAATCGGTAGTCGGGTTCATGAGTCTTATCACAATCAGTGGTCCGATGGTGACAACCCTTATGATTTGCATAAATTTCCTGATACCTAGATAGACGCGATATTACATAATGGTATATTCCATGGAGCTATCGAGTCTGCGTATTATATCACAGTCAAAGTTTTGACATCCCTTTGAAACTTGCAATTACTGCATGTGACATTTCATTAAGTCATGTTATGATGGTGCAGTGGGTCTGCATATTATATTGTAATCGGCGTATTTGAATATGACAAGGTTTTAAGGTTAGTGATATGGTGGATGCAATATTTTTTAGGTGTGTTGTAATGGGACCATCGGGTCCATAACTCATATTGCAATTAGGGGTTTGAGCAGTGTTTACATAACTTAATATAATAGAACCGCCAATAAGATTTTTGCCGATATTATATACTGTCGAAAGGGTTCCCATGGTTTATTACTTCCTCCGATATGGCTCTTACTCTTTGCATATGTGATAGATCTGCATTATCTTGGCTCGTTGCTCCTGTGGTTTCTCTTTACTCCTACGACATTTGATACACTGCTCTAACAACTCTTCTTATGATAAATCTTCTATGCTCCAATAGCTCTTCTTATGATAGCTCTTTTCTGCTCTGATAACTCTTCTTTGATCGCTTCCAATGATCTATTCCTGCTTGTGCTGCTTCGCGGATTTGCTCTGCTTGGCTTCACATCATTATTTACTATCCAGAATATTTCCATATTGACATCAATAGCAATTGGCTTCAAAAATATCCCCTTTTGTCATCGGTGAAAATATTCTTCTTCTCTCCCACTTTACCATCAATGGAAAAGGAATGCACAAGGACTTCCCTTGTCGAACCACATGTTATGTGGAATTTTTCATCTACGGATAAATACAATTTCCCTAGGTGGGTAGCTACACCTAGAACAACAGATTTAAAGCACTTAACCTTTTTATATAAAAGATAAATAAGACAAGGGACCTACTTGTTATCTTTTACTTTCCCTTTGTCTCCTTTGTATGGCTCTCGTCGCTCCTTCTCGAACTTAATCCGCTCGATAAGTACTTGCAATCATAAACAGAGGACAAAAACCAATCAAAGCAAGACATCTATCTATTATAATAAAATGGAATTGAAAGCATCTACACATATAATCATCATACATAAAGGAAAGAATATGGGAAAAGGTGTAAACATCTTTATTAAGTAGAAGGATCACTCATCCAGCTTGGGTTCCAACCAACATCACATCAAAAGAACAACACTTTGGAAGCATAACAATACTTGCTTACAATCTCAAACCTCACACCAACAATATCTTTGTACAAATTCTCAAAGTCCAGCCCCTGATCACTTAGATGAGTGCTCAATTTATAGGAAAATGGAGGAGGTTTGGTCATAAATGGGGGCATTGAATGGCCTTCCAAACTTAGACTTAGGTTCCATGGAGGAAGGGATGAGAGGATAGGAGGTTACTTAACTCATTCCCTATCCAATTTCGAGCTCATAAGAGATGGTAAGTGTGGGAATCTTCTAGAAGGCTCCAGAAGATAAGAATATTCCCAGAACCCTATGTGGATTTTGCTCAACCTCACCCAACACAGTTCAAAGTGGGTCTAGGTGCTCTGAAATGCACCCTGACATGGGCCTACCTGCACTGAAGCATACTTACCCCTAACCAAGGCTGCGCTGGTCCCTCAAGGAGGCATTTCTAGAGGGATTTAGGCCAAGAAACTCTCAGGGAAGGAGGCATTCCAAGTGATGACTTGTCTAGGGCATGTAGCAACAGAATTAGGGTTTGATGAGCCCTAAAAGTACTTATCTGAATGATGGGAGTGATGTGACCAAATGGATCTGTAACAGCTGGCCCCTAAAGCATGAAGTCGAAAATTTTAATATCGAGTGATATGATTTATGATGTGATGAGGTGGTTCTGAAGTGGATGGTGACCTGCATCAATTACAATATACAATATCATGATATTTTCGATTTTTTCATGAATCATTGAGGGAAGGCATACCCATTCTCAACATATAAACTTTCATTACAAGTACATAGATAGTCGTCTACAGATATAGACCCATGATAGTATGACCATCAGTGTAAAGCCATTGTACGGATGATTTAGTACTTTTCTAAAATTACAGCCTGAATGGATGAAACTAGATATGGGGTTCTATCTCATTCAATCGTTTTCTCAAGTACGAGTCTAACCATGCGAATATGTGATCTGAAGTCAAATATGGGAAGACATCATCTGATTACCAGCTAATGATGTAAGTCATTAACGTACGCAAGAGAAATCATCGATAATGATAATGATCCTCAAGGTACTGGAGTACATTCTGTATGGTGCGAATATATGTTTTGATGTCGAACACCACAAAATTATTTCAATCAAAGGCCAGTGATGTCAACCTATCGCCAAAAGTGAGAAACCTACCATTGATGTATGCAAGCTTCAAGGTACTGGAAGCGTGTTTCTAAGTCAACTTCTTGTATAATGTGTTGATGTTGAAAAGAAGAGACTTTTCATAGGAGGGCCTTGATGTATCTCACATCAATGCCATGAAATGAGTGTAACAATTTTTGGAGATGGAATGTAACTGACGACACAAGGTTCAGGAATGGCAATCATGAAAATGAAGGTTTATGAGTATTGCAAAGGGTGAATTTTAACTGAGTGACTTCTCTTGAACATGTTGGCGACACTAAATGAATTGGCAGCATTGACCCAAAACCAAAGTAATGGATGGTATGATAGACTAAGGTATGATGAACATCAAGCAAATAACCCAACCCAAGTAGTCACAGTGATGAAGTGAAAGTGTCACGTTCAAGGGAAACCTACTACCATAAATTGGTTTACCCCTTTTCCATTTTCCCCAGTCATTGTTGACCAGTACCTCTTTATTTTTTATGAAGCCTGAGGAGGATAACATATGCTTGTTGTATAATTCCACCCTTCGGGTGAATCCATCACTATGTCATGTTTTAACGAGTCTAGCAAAGGTGAAACTCAGTCTTGTCACAATCGACAAGTTTGTTGCTATTTGATGTTTTAACGAGTTTAATGACAATCAAAACTTGGTCCTTTTCATGTTTAGAGAATTTGAAAAGGGACAAAAAGAAAACTCCACAAGTTATTTTTCATAAGTTTGTCTCTCAAGTATGAAAAAGCATAAAATAATACAAGAGAGAACCTATTGACCATGTTCGATCAACGTATTCATTTTTTGTAAATAATCTATCTCAGCCTGGAAAAGGGTTAAAATTATACTGAGTAGATGTCGTTTCCAATCCATTAATGAGATGAAAAGGACAAGCGCTTGATAATTTTTTCATATTTCAAGAGTCTGAAAAGAGCTTAAAGGGGACTCTGCTTTGAGGAACAAGTGGTGTCTAGGATAGCAACTGGTTCCGGTGATGTTGGGACATCTCAAAACATGTTGATTTATGTGAAGAGGCTGGTTAATAAGACCACTCATTTCAAATGTTCCTCTAAAAGGGCAAAACAACCAAGTGAAAGCGTATGATCGACCAAGCAGATAGTGACGATGGAAGGAGAAAAACCAAGGCTCGTCTAACAGAAGAGGCTAATAGAATGGCAACCACGAGGGTTAAAATGGAGATGGGTTCATTTTTACACAAGCTTGAACCATAGGGAACTATTCTTGGATTCAGTTTCATGTTTACACAAGCTTGAAACGAAAAACTATGCTTGGATTCAGTTTCATGTTTACATAAGCTTGAAACAAAAAAACTATGCTTGAAATTGGTTTACATGCCCGCAGAATGATGACTCGATTCTAGGTGCATGCCCCCAAGCTTCATTACATTCACCTAAGTAGACTACTCATGGATATTAGGTGGATGGAATGAAGGTCCATTTACGAGATCAAGTGAAAGACTTGACTAGGATTTTACGAGATCTAATCAAAGACTCGAATTGGAACATTGCTCCAAGGGACCTTGTTTCATT
>APFE030786429.1:2316-13551 GCA_000404065.3 Pinus taeda | reverse complement strand
TCAACATCATGAAAAATTTAGAAGCACCTAAAATCTCCTTAATAGTTGTAATTTAGATTTCTCAAAATTTCTACTTGATTTTTTTTATCAAAATCTTGCAAGAATTTTTATTTTATTTTAAGCAAAATTGTAATATCCTTAAACTATTGTAACAATAATATGTCTGATCTATTATGGAGTTGGGCATCCATAATTTTTATTTGAATTTGCTTCTAGAATTTTAATTTTTTTAATAAATGAAATAGAAAAAGATTAAATGAAAACTCCTTTTTCGATATCTCTTTGGAAGCATTAGATTTCATGCTATCAACATCTTGCACATTATGATTTAACTAGCGTAATCCATTTTAACTTTGGATCTATCAACCTCTGAGAAGGGTCAAATTTCTAGAGGTGTAAACCTCCTTTCTAGTGCAAACTTGAGCAAAGGTTTGTACCTCGAGTGATTTGATCCCTCTTCACACTTGATAGATCTAGAGTTAATATGGATATATGATGGTTTCAGTAGTGTGCAGCCAAAGAAAATATAACAAACATATGAATAATTTTATCAATATTTGGTAAATTCAGCTAATATTAATATAATAATTTTAAATGTGTTAAATATGTCTCATATTAATTTGGTCATTTTAATTTTAAGTTTTCTTAGTTACCTATTGTTGAGATGATAAATATCACTAATAAATTTAATGATGAAAGATGATGAAATAAAAAATTTGAATGTAAAGTGACAATGTAATAGCATTGAATGATAGAAAATGTGAATAATAAGAATATTCAATTACAAATAGTCTTCATTATGATTAATCTCGAACAATTTTCTTGTACTATTCTTATTGTCACCCTTGTTACTTTTGTCATCTTTTCATATCAATTGCCATCTTTTCATATAGGGACAAGTTAAATTGTAAACCATTTAAATCTTTAGCTCCAACGATAAACATCATACCTTATCTCTCTTTCTCTTCAATGTTATTAGGTTGAATTACTATAACACAAAAATCAATGTACATTGTCAATATTTTTTTTTGTGAATGGACAACATCAATATAATCACTTTAAAATTAATGTATCATCATACACCCAATTACATCAAATAAAAAATGAACATCTACACTGAAATGAATAAATCTAATTCAATAAATCAAATAAGATAAGAGAACAACATTTACACTAAAATCAATGCATCTAATGCAAGCAATCAAATAGTATTAGAAATAAACATTTACACTCAAACCAATGCATCTAGTGAAAGTAAGAAAATAGGATTATAAACCAACATCTACACTCGAATCAATGCATCTAGTGCAAGCAATCGGATAGGATTAGAAATCGCCGTCTACACTAAAATCAATGCATTTAGTACAAGAAATAAAATAGGATTAGAAATCATCTACATTTAAATCAATGCATCTAGTGCAAGCAATCAAATATTATTAGAAATCAACATCTATATTGAAATCATTAGATCTAGTACAAGTAATCAAATAGGATTAGAAATCAGCGTCTACAATAAAATCAATGCATTTAGTGCAATAAATAAAATAGGATTACTCCCTCTCCCTATCCACCTTTATCTCTATTTATTTCTTCTTACCTCCCACTATCTCCCCCTCTAATTCCATTTCTCTTCGCCCCCCCCATCCCGCTATCTCTCTCTCTCTCCAACTCTGTTATTTTATCCCTCCCTCTCTCCTCTCCCCTTCTCTCTCCATTCTCTCCATTTCTCCTTTGTATCTTTATCTCACCCCCAAATATACACTCTCCCTCCATATCTCCCTTGTCACTCCCTCTCTATCTCCACTTCACTCTCTATGTATTTCTTCTTCCCTCCCTTTATCCCCCTCCACCTCCATCTCCCTATCCCTCCTTCTCTCCTCCCCTCTCTCAAGTTTGCTCTCTCTCTCTCTCTCCAATCCTCTATCTCCCCCCATCACTCTTTCTCTCTCTTTTCCCTCTGTTCAACTCTCTTTCCCCATATCTCCCTCTCTCTCTCTCTCTCTCTTTCCAACTATGTTACTATATAACCCCCTCTCTCTCCAACTATTTTACTATATCCCCCCCTCTCCTTCTCTCTCCTTCCCCCCCCTTCTCTCTATCTCTCCTTTTTTCTCTCTTTATCTCACCCCTAAACATGCATACTCTCTCTCTATCTCCCCCTTCTCACTACCTCTCTCTCTCCACTTCTCACTCTCTATGTATTAATTCTTCCCTCCCTCTCTCCCCCTCCAACTCTATCTCTCTATCCCACTCTCTCTCTCCTTTCTCACAAGTCCTCTCTCTCATCCTTCCCCTCTCTTCCCCAATCTCTCTCTCTCTCTCTCTCTCTCTCTCTCTCTCTCTCTCTCTCTTTGTGCTATAATCATCTCACTATCTCCCTCCCTCTCTCCTCCTCTCTCTCCACCTCCATCTTTGTCTCCCTCTCCCTCTCTTACCCTTCTGTACCTCTCTCACTCCTCTCGCTTCCTCTCTCTTCGTTCCTCCTCTCCCATCTCCTTCAGTTTATCTTCATCTCTCCCTTGTGACTCCCCCTATCTCTCCACCTTTATCACTCCATGCCTTTGTTCTTCCCTCCCATATATATCTAGAGTTAATATATATCATGATATATTAATATATATTATAATATAACAATTTTATATTTATTAATCCAAATTATTAAATTTAATAATATTATATTTATGATATATTAATATGAATTTAATAATATAATATAATAATAATATAATAATAATAATAATAATAATATATAATATTTAATATTAATATTTGGGTCTCATATTTTTTTTTTGCATCGTATTTAATAATAATTTGGCACATAGGCTTCACCTAAATAATACCTCCTTTTTGAGTGTTAGTAAGTATAAAGAGGTTTATGGAGTAAATATAAAAGGAGGTTTTATTTATTTACCATAGCTCTGTTTTATTTATATTTTTATTTATTTATCATATCTCTTTTATTTACCATGGTATTTGCCCCATAGGCTTGGTATATAATTGGATGTTGATTTCTAATCATATTTGATATATTTTTATTTATTTACCATACGGATTTTATATTTATTTACTTATCATACATCTTTTATAAATATGGTATTTTTCCCATGGTATTAATAATTGTTTGTCATAGGGTATTTGTCCATAGGCTTCACCTAAATAAAACCTCTTTTTTGAGTTTTCCTAAATATATAAGGGGTTTATGGAGTAAATATAAAAATAGGTTTTATTTATTTACCATAAGTTTAGTTTATTTATATTTTATTTATTTAACATACCTTAGAGAATATAAAAAGAGGTTTTATTTATTTACCATACTTCTTTTTTGAGTGTTCATAAATTTATTTATATTTTAAATTGTTGTAAAGCCTCTCAGGGCAATAATTATATTGATTTTTAAATATGGTCGACATTAGATTAAATTTTTTAAATGTTATTATGTTTACATTTACATGGTTACATTTTTACGTGTGATCTACCCTCATACTAGGTTTTAGAGTGCCTCTTCATGTAAAAATTAGATTGATTTCTACCCTCATACTTGGTTGTAGAGTGCTTCTTCATGCAATAATTAGATTGATTTTTAAATAGGGTCGTCATTAGAAATTTTAAATTTTAAACATTATGTTTACGTTTATGTTTATATTGTTTATGTTAACATGTTTACGTGTTTACATGCTTACATACCTATGTTAGATTTACCCCCATACTGGGTTGTAGAGCACTTGAGCGCAATAATTTTTTAATTAAAAAGTGGTATGGAGAGAAGAGAATTAAAATGTGATATGGAGAGAAAAGATTTCATGTGGATCCATATCTTCCACATTTTGATTTAATAATTTTTAATTCAAAAGTTGTTTCTCGTCAGTTTCAAGTGATTTAGCCACCTATTACACTAATTAGACCAGTTGCTTCCATTCTCTTCTTCCACTTCCATTCTTCCCATTCAACATCCCTGAGCTTATGCCTATTGTTGATTCCCTGAATATTCGGGAATCAGACAAACATGGGTGTGGTAAAATTGACTACGCCCATGTCCATCCGATTCCTGAATATTCCGGGAATCAACAATCGACATTAGGATGCCCATTCAATAGGCCTCCTAAAATTTCAAACCATGCATTATGTATGGAAAAGTTTTGAACGGATGAACCAATCACTCTGTCTCACCCAACATCACATGGAAATCATTAATTTTGTTTAATCAATTTCCTTAATATTGATCCAAAATATTTCCTTTATTCTTACTGTCAGATCACTCGCAAAATATATATTCAAAACATAAGAAATGGTTATCGACAACAAGAATGGAATGACTGTTGAAGTAGACTTATATTCAAATTTTGGATCGAATATTGGGCAGTGCTCTCTTATATAGTGACCTTTGTGATTCATCCATTGATCTATTACGTCCAGTAAATTGTTAGAAAAAAAATTCATAGGGGTAGAGGAGAGGAGCCTCGCTCAGAATTCAGTTGTGGCCAGGTAAGTCTTATGTGGCAGAAAGGATATTGAAACTACAAGGATATTGCAACTACACATAGGCTTAAATAACACATAGGAAATAACTCACAACAAAATAGAGTAGAAACAAAAAAGTTCCAGTAAATTTTCCTCATGAAGGTTTAAGGCCACATCACAACATAACATACTTTGTATTATATTTCAAAGCATAGGAAAATACATTCACGTGATAAATGGAGGTTGTATCTCACACTAAAAACACAAAATACTTATAGCAATTTATGCATCACTAGGGTTACGGAGTAAATGTTTGTAAAACTCGTAAAACTATTTTTCACACGCCCACCAATATTTCCTCCACGGTTTTCTCCTCTCTACCCCACAGACTTTCACCCTCTCTCACTGTCTAACATGCAAATCAATTTTACATTCATATTGATCTCAACATACAAATTTGACATTAATACATGTCAGAGTAAATAATTAATACACAGGATGGGTGATTATACAAAATAATTTCTTTTCTGAACTTGTAGGTGTTGTGGAGTGTGGGCAACAATCGTGAAGTAAATGGTTTCCCTTACGTATTTACTAAAATTCATTAAATTCCTTAAACTCTTTGTTGTGTTGCAGAATGGTCAACATTGTACTTCTACTCTGACTCCAGTCCATTTGCCTGCAAACAAAATCAAAACTCTACAGTAGTTGACTGGGCAATACTCCCCCTTAATTACAACTATCACCATTGAAAATTCCTAAATATTCTCTAAGATAAACAAAAATTTCACATGCCAATGAATTTGTGAAAATATAATCAAATTTTTCCTGTGACCTGTAGTGTTGCATCACAATTTCATCATTGTTAATCAACTCTATGATAAAATTATATTTAGCATCAATATGCTTGGTCCTCTTGTGAAAAACAAAATTCTTTGATAATGCAATTTCTTATGTGTTGCTGTAGAAAATAGTTGTCGTTCCCCTTTGGTCATAATGAAGATCCATCAACATGCTTCTCATCCAAAATGCTTTACACGATGTTGTTGTTGTTGTTGCGACGAAATATTTAGCTTCTGTTGTTGAAAATGAAACTATCGGCTACTTCTTGGAGGCCAATGAAATGGCTTTAGAACCCAAATGAAAAACCTATCTTGATGTGCTCTTTCTGTCATTGACACTTCGTCCCGAATCGCCATCAATGTAACCAAATAGCCTGAAATCACTTGTTTTGGTGTACAAAATGCCATTTTGTTTCGTCCCATTGACATACCTTAGAATCCTTTTTGTTGGTTGACAATGTGTTTCCTTGGGTGTCTCCATGAGCCTCGACACCAAACTCACTGCATACATTCTACCCACCCTAGTGGTGGTCAAATACATCAAGCTACTTATCATACTTTTGTATAATGTCTAATTGACATTGTTGTTGCAATATTATTTTCTCAAATTCAACGCCATGACAGTTGGAGTTGGTGCGAGCTTGTTGTTCTGCATCTTAAACCTCTCCAAAATGTCTGCTACATACTATCCTTAGGAGATAAAAATGCCAGTTTTTGTTTGCTTTACTTCTATGCCCAGAAAATACCTTCACAACCCCAAGTCAATCATTTCAAATTCACTCTTCCTGACTTCCTTGAAATTAGCAATGAGGAAATCATCACTTCCTGTAAAAATCAAATCATCTACATATCTGACGACAATAAGAATCTTACCATCACCCTCTTTGATGTAGAGAGTAGGCACACTGTCACATTTGTCAAAACCATTATCTAATAAGTAAGCATTTATCCTGTTGTACCATGCACACGGTGCTTGCTTTAGCCCATAAAGAGATTTCCTCAAACGATACACGTTGTCTTGTTGGCCTTCTACCTCATAACTAGGTGGTTGCGTAACATACACTTCCTCTTTTAGCACTCCATTAAGAACATTGATTTTACATACATTTGATACAATTTCCATTTATGTTACGTGACAATATTCACAACTGTATGCACTGTCTCCATCCTCATGATTGGTGCAAACGTCTCTGAATAATCTCTTCCATGTTGTTGCTTGTATCCTTTGACAATTAGCCTTGCATTATGCATTTCAATCTTTCCCTCAACATTGCTCTTGGTCTTATAGACCCACTTCACTCCAATGACTTCTTTTCCTTGCAGAAGGTTCACTATTTCCCATGTGTCATTCTTTTCTATTGCTTCTATTTCTTCCCTCATTGCCACAACCCATTTTTCTTTTTTCATTGCATCTTCAAAATGGATTGGATCATCCACATGACAAAATAATGAAAATAAGGATTTCTGACCAGCATTACTATCAACTTCACCTTTCTCATAAATTTCATTTAAATTTATGAAGTTTGGTCTTCTTGTGCTTGCTAAAGATGGACTTGACATGTACTTGGTGTTGCGCTTTGTGGCATGCTTGGACAGACACTTGCTTGATTGCATGACGTTGTCCTCTTATTTGTTGATGGTGTTATTTTCTGCCTACTTTGTTATGCTTGAATAGGTGTAGAGGGAGTCATTGTTGAGGAATTACTTGCTTATGTCAATTCCTCTTTTTCCTCATGTGGTATACATGCTTTGACATTAATTGTCTTCTCTAAACTTCCATCACATGCTCCCTCTTCTATGAAATTCACATCTCTGGTAATTATGACCTTCTTGGTTAATGTATTGTAGAGTTTGTATGCTTTGGATTCATCATTGTATCCAAAAAATATACATTTCTCCCCCTTGCTGTCCAACTTCTTCCTCAACACATCTAAGACATGTGCATACACCATACATCCAAAGAGACTCATGTTAGTGACATTATGCTTTCTTCCACTCCATGCCTCTTCAGGAACCACATTCTAGATGCTTTTGGTTGGAAATCTATTCAATATGTATGTTTCACAAGGCACAACTTCAGCCCAATAATCATTTGGAAAATGCTTTGCCTTCAACATACTCCTTGCCATTTCCATAATGATCCTATTCTTCCTTTCCATGACACCATTTTTTTGAGGTGTATATCTTGTTGTAAATTGCTGGTCAATTCCATGCTCCCTCCAAAATCGAAGGAAATCATTTGATATGTATTCGCCACCTCTACTACTCCTGAGGACTTTGATGTAGTGTGCACTTTGCTTCTCAACAAAAGCTTTGTATTGGAAAAAATGCTCGAACACTTCACTTTTTTGTTTTAGGAGATAGATCCATGTCTTCCTTGTGTAGTCATCTATGAACGTCAATAAATAGTGGTTGCCACCAATTGATGGTTTTTGCATTGGTCCACATAAATCTAAATGGAAATTATCCAAAGGTGCCTTTTCCATTACTGACTTTCTTGCTAGAAATGTCTCTCTATGTTGTTTTCCAAAGATGCATCCTTCACATAGGCTATCTGGTTTTTCTATGAGTGGAAATCCCTTCACCATGCCTTTCCTACTCTTCAAATTCAAACCTCCAAAGTTGAGATGTCCAAATCTCAAATGCCATAACAAATTTTCATCTTTGACCTTTGCTTAATAGTTCACTTGTGTGACAGTTGCCTCTTTTCTTTCATCCTCTTGTGAGTTCATTGATAGTTGTGCTTGTGCACCTTCTTCCTTCAAATATGATTTTACCTTTAGGGCAAACATTCTATTTTTTGTCATCCCAACCTTTGTAATCAAATGTCTCCTTGGAGGCCTATCCCAAATTGTGCCCTCATCATTTTTGAAAAAGACATTGTAGACCATTTGCATGAGTTGTCTAATGCTTATGAGGTTATGCTTTAAACCAGGGAAAAAATAAACATCTGAGATGTACTTCTTCTCCCCCTTCTTTGTTAGCATATTAACTCTTCTTTTTCCCATGTTAGAGACTTTTCTATTAGTCACTAATGTCACTTTAGATTTCACACTTTCACCTAGATTGAAAAACATTTCTATGCTCCCTCACATCTGGCTACTACACCCTGAATCTAGATACCTTATATCACTTTGTTTTTCTTGTGCTACATCACAAGCTAAAAGCATATTATCATGGTTCTGACTTTCTTTTGTGAAATTTACACTTGGTTTGTTACTAATGTCATATTTATTCTTTCTACATTCATTTCCATAATGACCATACTTCTTATAGTAGTGACACTAGACATGAAATTTATCATACCTCTGGCCTTGTGCTTGATTTTGGCTAGGGCCTTGACTTGGAATTTTATTGCTTCCCCTTCCACTTGAACTTGAAGGGCTTCTTCTTCCACATCAGTGTGGGATTCTTCCTCTTCCTCCGCCTCTACCTTAACCAAATGAAATGTGTGTCTTGAAGGCATGCTCCATTGAGGAGCTTGTTGCTCTATTCAGTCTATGTTCATGAAAAATCAGTGATGCATGAAGCTCATCCACTGTGGACTGCGAGAGATCCTTTGTCTCTTCTATGGCCAAAACAATGACGTCAAACCTTACTGGCAAACTTCCCAAAACTTTCTTGACTATTCTACTTTCATCAAGTGTCTCACCATGGGACTTGATTTGAATAACCAACCCAATTAAATGTGTAAAACATGAGTCCACATTCTCAGAGTCTTTCATACAAAGTGTTTTAAAGTCTCTTCTCAACATTTTCATCTTTGTAGTCTTGACTTTTTCCATGCCTTGGTAAGCTGTCTGGAGGGTGTCCCATGCTTGCTTGGACTTCGTTGCTACTGCAACCCTTGGGAAAATACTTCCATGAAATGATTGAAAAATGTAGAAGAGGGCATTTGCATCATTCTTCCCGTTGTCCCTCAAAAAATCCCTTTCTGCTTGAGACAAAGCATTTTATGATGTTACATCTGCTGGTTCTTGAAAACCATTCTCCACCAAATCACAAATGTCTTGAGAAGAAAATAGGGCCTTCATTGTAATAGCCCAATAGTTATAAATTTTGCCATTAAATTGACGTATCTAAGGATTAATCAAGCTTGGGCTTGATGTTTCCATTTTTTAGTGAGAAAAAAACTTTCTACCTACTGGTAAATATGCTCCAAGGGAATAAACAATTTTCCCTCAAAACACTTTTTTACTCCTAGTATAAATGCTTGTTTTTACACTAACAAAGTTTAACTAGCTCCGATACCATGTTAGAAAAAAATTTCACAAGGGCAGAGGAGAGGAGTCTGGCTCAAAATTCATTTGTGGCAAGATAAGTCCTATGTTTTGCTAAGGATATCGCATCTACAAAGAGGCTTAAATAATACACAGGCAATAACTCACGGCAAAATAGAGTAGAAACAAAAAGGTTGCGGTAAATTTACTTAAGAAGGTTTAAGACCATACCACAACATAACATACTTTGTATTATATTTCAAAACATAGGAAAATACATTGACGTGATAAATGGAGGTTGCAGCTCCAAGTGAAAACAAAAAGACTTACATTGATTTATGCATCACAGGGGTTGAGGAGAAAATGTCTTTAAAACTCTGTAAAACAAGTTTTCACGCACCCACCAATATTTCCTCCATGATTTTCTCCTCAATACCTCACAGAATTTCACCTTCTCATGCTCTCTAACATGCAAATTACTTTTATGTTCATATTTATCTCAGCATACAAATTTAATATTAATAAATGAGAGAGAAAATAATTAATACATAGGATGGGTGATTATACACAATAATTGGTTTTCTAAACTTGTAGGTGTTGTGGAGTGTGGGAAACAGTTGCAGAGTAAATATTTGCCCATATCTATTTACTAAAATTCATTAGATGCCTTAAGGTCTCTGCTATGTTGCATAATGGTCAACGGTGTACTTTTGCTCTGGCTTCAGTCTTTTCGCCTGCAAACAAAATCACAACCCCACAGTAGTTGGCTAGGCAAGCATTTTGGTTTTTAGTTTTTTTAAGATCGGGGTTGTGATTATTATTTCCACCATAAATCTTGATCATCAAGTTATTTGATTGATACACTAGCAACTAGAGATTAAAAATGCTTGTTCTCCACAACACAAATATTATATCCATCTACTTTCACATTGATGCTATGGACGATGAGGTAGAGAAGGTGGAAGATTAGAAGTATCATTTGTTTGTTGAAAATCAACATGTATAATTTACATAATCAATTAAGCTTATTATAATGGAAATTATTTCTTTATATGCATGAGATTTGATCAAGTAAAGGACTTGGAAGGTTAAAATCAAATGAAGATAGGGACAATAATAAAAAGCGACATTGAAATTCTATCAAGTTGTGGCTCCTAAGATGTACAATAATATTACTAGTAATTTTACTTAAAGGTGAAAATACACATTTAAGGAATAGGACATGTCTATGATGTTACTGCAAAAATATTGAAGTAAAAGAATGATAACAACATGAAGGGTGGAGGATGGAAGGGAGGAAATGTTTTCAAGCTTGCAATAGTCTTACATTTGTGTTGATACTTGTACATATTATATCCAAGCTATAACATGTCAGGTAATCAAGAGAAACATTAGTCTTTAAATATGTAATTAGTCTATAGGGCATTGGATAGACAGTGATTGGGCGAAGTGTTAAATCACTCGTAGATGTTAAGTTACTGGTTCAATTTCCCGTTTTATTTAGGTGGTATTCTTGGACATGACCATGATGTAGCCTCAACAGGCAAACTTACCCAAAAAAATAGATATCCAATTTAAATTTAATATTAAACGGATTCTTTAGTGACAATAATTTAATTTAAAACTTGTAAATATAATTTTTTACATAGTAATAAATGTGTGAAATATAAATATTTTAACCTATTGAAATTAATATAAATTTAATTGCTAACTTA
>APFE030786428.1:0-13443 GCA_000404065.3 Pinus taeda | reverse complement strand
TGGATTTGAATAAGAGGTTAATTTTAATCATGTTGTTGAGTTGGATTATGGAGTTGATGCTCTTAATAATAGGAAACCTTCTCTCTATTTTCCTATATTGTATATGATGCCAATATTTAGGACATAATTGTCCATTTGGAAGGTTATTTTTCTATCTTATGTTGATGAGATGAGGCCATTGGAACGTGGATTACATTGATTCTTATTAGACTATTGGAGCATGATGATATTAATTATTTTCATAACTAAGGTGATATTTGTTAGCAGTGTTGTGATATATCCTTGGCATCATTAATGTCCCAAAATGTTCCAACATTATCCTTAGAGGTTATTGTTCTTGTTTACCTACTGCAATGTCGATTTGTCAATATTTCAAAGTAAAAGAAGAAAGGATGCATATGGAAACACATTGCTTAAAAATATGAAAGTTATTAATGTTGTTTACTCGCACTGAAATTAGCATTATTTTAGTGTAATTTTGTAACATCTGCATGTGGCGATGTCGTAGTTTTTGGGACAGTTGAATTTGCTAAGATAGTAGGATGGTTGTTGGGTGAGCCATAAAATGTATAATTAGGTTCAACCTTGCATCATTTGGAAAAAAATTAGTTGTTTTTTTTTTAAATTATTTTATTTTATTTTATTTGTGTGAAGTTTAGCCCACCTGGAAAGGTTCAAATATGTGACAGGAATTGGGTGCAATGCTAGGGACAAGAACTAGGTGCAAGATAATTATAGGCAAAGATGAATATCGCGTAGAATAACATTATTTGTGTTGAACTAATATTTCCTACAAGTACCATGATTATTGGATGTAGTAAGAAGACCAAAATTCTCAAAAGAGTTTTAACATATGATAAAAGGGGTTTTGGTAAAGAGATTGATAATAAATAAAGCCGATAATTTTGGGAAAAAGGCTAAATTTTAATCATGTAAAGTCGTGATTATACATGAGCTAATGATGGCATGATAAATAGTTCTAACTAGTTCCATTAAGGTTGTAGAAGCCTTGATTACTAGCCTTGGTATCAAGGTTGAATTTAAATTGTTGTCTGGTCTCAATACAAAGGCTAAATGAAATTAATGATGTTGGTTTGGGCATAATAGTTGGTTTCCAATTATAGTTGAACTCCTCATGGAAATTGAAATCTTTTGAGAGCTGATATATGCATGTGCATACATCAATTCTGGTTTTTGAAAATTTATGTTGAGAAAAAATATATATGCTTATTCATGCCATGGATTTAGAGACATGTGACTTATATGTAAACTGAGATATGTGTTCCATTGCAGGGCAGTGTGCTTGGTACAACAGGGCAAGACAACTGGTATATTGTTATATTTAGTAATGCACTACCAATTGTGTGTATATGGCAGTGTGTTGGAAGGAATTCCAGGTGATCCAGATTTAAACAGGAACGCAACAAATTATAGAGATAACCATAAACACAGAGATGCAGCGAAAATAATACTTCATTTCATTAATGTAAAATACTGAAAAATGCTTACAAACAGGAATGGAAATAAACCAGCTAGGGCGATGGTAGCTTATCTCTAAGAAGAGATGTGGCGGCTACATGCCTCTGAACTGTCTTACAACGAGGCTCAAGGGCCTTTTTATTATTGAACAATAAGAGAAAACCCTAAACAACCAAAAACCCTAACCCGAGGAGATGTAACACCAAGAGTTTGTGGGCCCCATTGGGGTGAGTTGGACAGCCAACTTCCCGGGGTCGCGAATTGGTCATATTATCTCCGTTTTACGTGCATGATAGCCCATTGGAAAGATCTCTCTGAGGACTAAGACGAAAAAGACTATTTTTTGACAGAAAAATCGCTAGCGTTAGATTTCTCAAAAAACGTCGTTTAGGGCCTCAAAACAGCTCCAGAAGTTTAGGACTTGAAAAACTGCTAAAAATAGTAAATTATGCTATAATTAAGGAAACTGAAAGAAGCCTAGTGGGGATCCAAGTGGAATTAGCTGGTGGCCACCAATATCCACCTGGATCAACATGGTAATAGAGGTTGCCATAAAATTTTGAAGAAGGCTCAAGCTGAGATTTTATTTATGAGTTGTTGGAAACATTGAGATTCATGGGGATCGAGTCATTGTATCTATTGAAAGTTTTGAGAAATTGGTGTTTTACGATTGGTTTTGTGCTTGATTTTATGATTTTGACTGTGATTGGTCCATGGCCATGCCACTTTGGTGATGGTTTTGTATTGTTGTTTCGTCTTTTATGTTTCCTTTATTTTCTTCTTGTTCTTTCCTCCTATGTTTTTGGGTTCTAGGGAATTTGTTGGGGAAAGAGGAAAACTAATGGAGCTCATGAAGAGCTAACTGGAACCTAACAAGCAATGTAAGACACAAATAAAACCTAAAACGTGAATAACCAAAGGCAACAAGGAAAAATATGACATCCAGTTGGGATGGTTGGGTCCATAAGGATAAATGGACAGTGGTTGGACAACCATGAAAAAAGTAACATGGAAAGGTAAAGTAAATGGGATTGAGGTAACAAACGCCTTGGCCAAGATGGGAACTGTGATTCTCAATGTTGTACATGGTTTGCATGGATAAAGGAAGTTCTCTTAACCTTGACCTTATGAACACATGTAATGGTGTTATGTTCATGATCATGTTGATGATTGAATAAACATATATGATGCCATTGTGATTAACAAATTTTTGTATGGATCATTATTGTGAAAGAATGATTGATTATGATTATGCATTTAGCATGTGAATGGATGGCATGTTTGTGATTCTTGACGATGTGATGAATCAATTGGAAAAAGTAGCCTTGGATGATATATAATTTTTATGATCATGCGAATATGATTCTTATATTATATCGTGTTTATATTATGAACATGTAATGTTGAAGGATATATCAACAAAAGGAAAGCAATGTGATTTGCAACATGTCGAGACAAACATGGATAATTAAAAACACCACAAATCTTGGATTAGGATTGTGGATGCACATGGTGAAGTGTGGGTAAGACACTAGAGGTAGTTTGGCCTAATTAACATAAATAAAAATGGTGTGGTCTCTGGATTATATGTTACAATGTGTTGAGTCATGTATATATATGCATGTGTTATGTATATGTGGAATTGTGCCATATGTTCGTGTATTGTGCCATGTGTATTGTTATGTGTTATGTTAAGTTGTGTAACATGTTTGAGGTAGGCATGGGACTTTCTAGACCCTTTTGTTATGTAATGAGTCAGGTGGAGGTGCGATAGCCTCTGGATTCCTGATGATAATATTTTGTCGACAAAAGGCTACCTAGTTTGCTACTAACTACTTGGGTTGGTAGTGCCCATATTCCCGGGGCATAGAAGGGGCTTATATATATATATATATCATGCGGTGGAGGTGAGACTCTAGATTCCCATGTTGCCTTGGGAAATTGATCTAGTGTGTGTACAAGAAGAGTGAAGGCTATTGGATGCTTTTTGAGTATGAAAACCGATCCAGTAAGGGTAAAACAAACAAAATAAACCAAAATATGATAGGTATTAGTATTTCATTCAATTTTGAATTTCTAAATTATGAACATAATCTAAAGTTTCGATTTATGATGGTTGGGTTTTGAGCTAACCAAATCTGATATTTTATACACGATTTGATCTATGGGCTAGTTCGACTCATTGTGATAGGAACCAAATAGAATTGCAAATGTCACCTCCTTAATCAGCTACCAATGGGTATGATTTAAATTTATAATAATTTCTTATGGTGAATCTAATGGAAAATTTATGTGCTTTAATGTAGGAAGGCATGGAAATTTCCCGGTCTGGATGGTTGGAGCTAGCTGTAAGAGCGTTAGCAACAAAAACAAAAGGAATTGGAGCATGCAATAATATGTTGGTAAAAGACCTCAAGAATAGGGTCATTATGGGACATTGGTACCCAATAGTGTCCATTGATTTCCATGAAGCATGTTATCACTAATATGATAGTTTTGAGGCAGAGGTATGACTTGGTTTTGGGACCCTTTCAATGTGAGGAAACCTTGCTAAGGAATTGATTTCCTGACCCTGACTGAGAAGCAGAGAAGGGGATGCTTGAACTTGGAAGGCGAGTGACTGCACAAAAGGGGGTGACTGGATTTCCCGAGGGACCAGGAAGTATAGAAGGGAAGGCTAGGCAATAAATTTGTTTTTTGGTCATTAACATCACTTGTTGGAATCAGAAGCACATTGGGAGTGTGCTCGAAACAATGAGCTGATAATTGTTCAATGAAGGAACAAGGAGTGCAAGGATTGCAGTGCTGGACATTGAAGGCAAGCAACACTCCAAGGAAAAGAACAAATCCAAGTTGTATTGAACATGCCTAAAGAATCAAAAGATTGCAAAGAGGACCATTGGAAGATGGTTGAATTATAAATCGATGTTTATCATATATCTTGTTTGTTGGTTGAAGCAAATGCACAAAACATTGTAAATATTGTAAAGAGTTAAGTATGTAAAGCTCCATGAAACAATAGGACTGTTTTCAAGTGTGTATTTTCTGTTGTATATGTGTTATTAAACACCGAGGACGATGTTCCCCCAAGGGGGAGGGGTTCAAGGAAAATTTAAAGAACCACCCTAAATTTATATGTATAATAAATGGGCGAATCCCCATGATACATAGGAAAAATGGGAGGCAATTTTATCAATAATATAATATGTATATATAATTTTTTTGACGAATCCCTCACTAGATTATATTATCTTGTAAACTTATGGCGAATCTTTCACTGAATTAGAAAATCTTGTAAGATCTTGGAAAAAATTTCACTGAATAATAAAACATTGTGAAGTCTTGGTGAATGTTTTGTTAAAGTATGAAACCATATATGATAATAGGAAAACATATTCATTAAACTGTAATATACTAACATACATGTTTGGAAAAAATAAAAATAATTTTCTCTTCCTACAAACACTGCTGCAAATTTCAGTGACCGTGTTTGTAGGTTCTTACTATACACTCTTTCATATCCTTCTATTAGTTTTGATAATATTCAACAACAAAGTTCTTGTAGGTTTTGATCTTGACCACTAGTTCTGTCAAGGTAGGAGAGATTAATGTTTTCTCTACCACTTTTGTCAAGCTATCAAATTTCTTTCTTATTCCATAGACTCCAACTGCGAGATAAAAAACACATCAAGTTTGTTTACCCCAACACACAAACAAGTAGCAAGCCCCAACTATATAATATAAGAAAGTAGTAGGTATCCCAAAGGCCTAAAGGGGATCTAATGGAAAGAAGTGACTGTTGTCAGAAGCCTTCCAATCAATATATAAATATATAAATGTAGATTTATTATTATTTTAATTGGAAATATTCAATTAAATAATAAAATTTAATTATGCCTCTCCCAATCTAAATTGCTTATTAGCATAATTCACTACCTTCATACGTCTTGCATTTTTTAAAAGCATTGTAACATGTGGATTAATTTCCTTTTTGGAACACAATCTCTGCCTTTTAGGACAATATGGTGTAGTGGCCCAACCCCTACATATCATTAAAACAAACTAAGAATAATAGAGAAGATGAAAGGTTGTACAAACCAGCATATTTTTCAACAAATAATCCAACATTAGTACCTTAACTTTTTCATGAAGATATCATATTGAGAACGTTTGAAAAATGGTGGGAAATCTGGGCAGCGACTATCTCTCTTCTACGAGGGTGATGCGAAAAGAGTGATAAGATTTCACTGTTTTGATTTTTTTTTTGTTAAAATATATATATATTATTATATATATATTATTATATATATAATGGAGATATTGGTATTTTTTACTAATTTTGTGAAGTGACTAAATGTAGCTTTAACCATTCACCTTAAGATGTTTTTACAATATAATTTCCTAAGTCTATTTAATATCTTCATTACCATAAAAACCAACCTATATCCATCTTAACTCCACATCTACCACTCTTAGGGGGATGAAATCTATTTATCCCTCTGAGCACTTGGTAGACCCAGAATTAAGATGGATCTAAGATAGAATTTCCCATTTAAATAGTCTATGCTCACATGAATACCATGGGTCAATACCATGGGTTATCATAAACCTGGAGCTTAAAAATTACTATTAGTAATCTATAAAAATTAATAATTGATTTTTTTTTTTATTTATTTTTTAATTTTTTTAATTTTTATTATTTTAAGTTAAAATGTTTAAGTGACATTAAATTACAATATCCATTTTTACTTTTCATCTACCAAGCCCCGAGAGGGATCAAATATTTTTTCACTCTATGCTAGTTTGCATATCATGATATTTGATCATGGCGCTTAGTAGATCGAGAGTAAAGATGGATCTATGCTGGTTTAATTCATCCCTTTAAATAGGCTACATTCCAAGTGAATACCATGGGTTAATACCATGTGCCATCTTTATTTTTATTAATACTAATATTATGGTTAATAATGTTTTTGCATGGTATTAATAATAATTTGGCCCATAGGTTTCACCTAAATATAACACATTTTTTGAGTGTTGAGTGTTCGTAAATATAAGATGACTTATGGAGTAAATATAAAAAAATGTTTTATTTATTTACCATATCTCTCGGTTATCTATAATTTTGTTAATTTACCATACCTCTTTTATAAATATGGTATTTGGCCCATATGATTCCTTTAAATAAAACCTCTTTTTTGAGCTTTCTTAAATAGAAATAGTGTTATGGACTAAATATAAAAAGAGGTTTTATTTATTTACCATATCTCTAGTTTATTTATATTTTTATTTATTTACTATACCTTTGGAGTAAGTATAAAAAGAGGTTTTATTTATTTACCATACATCCACTTTATTTATATTTTTATTTATTTATACCCTTGTGTGTTTGTACTTACGGAGTACATATAAAAAAATGTTTTATTTATTTACCATACCTCTTGTTTATTTATATTTTTATTTATTTACCATACCTTTGGAGTAAGTATAAAAAGAGGTTTTATTTATTTACCATACCTCCACTTTATTTATATTTTTATTTATTGGGACCAAACACAACCTCCCAAACCAAAAAATGGATGATTGTAGAAAATCAGGCGATTGTAATGGAATATAACCTCGCAAACCAGGTGAATCGGGTCAAATGAGTATTTTCATAGAGTTTATCCACCCTTTTTTTGGGCTAAAATGAAAAAAAATAATTATTTTTAAAATAAAAGTTGGGTTAAATATATGAAATGGGTGTTTAATAAAAATTCCGCCCCTCTAAAATGAAAAACCCCTGAAATTTCTCCCTTGGGCTAAAATTCGCCCTTAAAATTTACCATGGAGGGGTTTGTGACAAACTCAATCATTTTCCATTGTGAAATGCATTGTAAATATTTGACAAAAATGGTTGAGTTCATAGTATTAGATTTTAGAGACTAGGGGAGGTTACTTGTTTGCGATGTTGGAGATTTTCTTGCCATAGGAAAAAAAAATTGAACTGGTTATGTCAACTCTTGAAGGCTTGTAAGAGAAATTTAATGGCCTGGTGTTATGTCCCTATAATACCAATGTATTCCTCTTATTGTTATTGTTAGTGTAGCCCCCTATTTCTATTGTTGTTCCTATGTATCCCCCATGTTATTATTGTTGTGCCCCATATAAGCCCATTATTTTTATTGTTGTACCCTTACATTATTATTGTTATGTAGCCTCTGATTATATTGTGATCCCTTAGACTCCTATATATACCAAAGAGGTCTTATCATTTGTATCATCCAAGAATTGCTCATTTATGTAATGTAAATTAGGTTTCCCCCTCAAAGAGGCTAATTTTTAAGTCATTGATCTATCTTTTTATTTTATTTTGCGAGTTGGTTGCATAAAATTTGGTACCAGAGCTTTGCATAAATTTTATCTATAACATCTTTTCAATGAGGCTTCAGGAGATGAAATTTCAACCATGTGGAGTAAAAATATTAGTGAACTTTGTGTACAAATTTCATATTTTGGTTATATATATTTTAGAAGATATGATCCAAGGAAGTTAGGATTTTTGCAAACTCTGGAATTCAATCTCAAACAGGTGACCTAGGGAAAATCATCATAAATTTCTCTCTGAGCATTAGATTTCAATTTAGTAATAAGCGATTGAAATTGCGCGGATTTTAGTTTTTAGTGTATCATTTTCAGGGCCAAAAGTCAAACCAATGACACGTGTCTCTCCATACAATTTCACTCTATTGAACTAGTTGGCAATCAGGTCATCATGGGAGATTGGGAAGAACTCTTTCTTGAAGAACCAATCTCAGTCTGACTTGTGGGGTTGGAAAGAAGACTCATAGGGCTACCAGAAGACGAAATTTCAGACCTTGGAGATCTGAAATTACAGAGATACAACAACTTCAAAATGGAGCACTCCTAAAAAACAAGAAAAATGTGTGTATTTTTTTAAATTTTAACCTTTGTTTGAAAAATCAGTTTGAAGTGATTCAAATGGCACATTGAAGCATAAATATCAGTATTTGGTTCTAAAATTCCTCCTAAACAAAAGAATTATGCACCCATTAAGCCTTGAGAAAGCTCTATTATGATTCATGAAGAGGAAGAATTGCAATATGATATATCAAAATTACATGACCAAGTGCAATAAATTTCGCTCTCACAAAGAGAAACCAAAGATGACCTAAAAGGGGACATGGATGGGTTAAAATCAGAAATAAAAGGTGACATGAATGGTTTAAAAGCATAAATTAAAGCATACATGGAAGGTTTATAGGAAGGATTAACAAAGTTGCTACAAGAAATGCTTCCTAATGGAAAAAAGGTATTCCATGAAACTCATGAGGAGAACAAAAGGAGTATGAATTATGTTTTTAGAGACCATAATTTTCGGCTTAAGACCCACCACATTCCAAACATTGATATAAGGAAGTTTGATGGCAAGGATCCGGTAACATGGATATTAGAGATGGAGCAATATTTGATCTCCATGATGTGTATCACACACAAAACATAGTTACCGATCAAACGAGAACTATTACCTCCAAACGGATACTCTAGCCCAAAAACCCAAAAAAACATGAAAAACTAGATAAAAACGAAAAGTGTTGATACTAGAATAACATTATTTATTTATTTATTATTGTTTTTTTATATTATTATTATTATTATTATTATTATTTATTATTTTTTTTTTTTTTTTTTTTTTTACGAGGGTACATTTCAACTTTTTTAAAAATGACAGTAAAACCATTTTGGTGTACAAAGACACCGTGAAACAGTGTTGATGCTGAATATGTCTTCTTCTTCTTCTTCTTCTTTTCTTAGGGATTGACGTTAAAAATAAAATTTCAAGACTCCGAAAAATTTTAAATTTCAATGATTTTTCGAAACATGCATTAAAAGATAAATATCACTCTTTAAAAGCCTTAAATTCCAAATTTTTTTAGGCAAGACATTAAATTTAAAAAAGCATGTCTTTGAAAAAACTTAAAATTCTAACCAATTTCAAGGCATGGTGCTAAAGAAAAAATACTTATAACTATTTTCAACCATAACATTAAAGATAAAATATCATGACTTAAAAAAACATTAAAATCTTGACAATTTTTCAACCACAAAGATTATGATTACAAAAAAAATCTATGTTTTCAAAATATTTCAAGCATGACATTATGGAAAATTTTTATGATTAATAAAACTTTAAAAATGAACACTTGAATGAAAAAGTTATTATACCAAGAGTAATTTATTCTTTAAATACTAAATGTATAGCGATTTTAAAATTTTAGCCTAAGACAACTTGATACATTGCAACAAAAATTTAAAAATCAACCATCAAATTGACACGCAATGTAGGTGAACTCGACCCATTGTAATGAAAACTTAAAGATCAATCATGAAATTCACACATTGTGGAGGCAGACTCTATTCATTATAACGAAAATTTTAGAATCAACTATCAAATTACAAATAATGGGATCGAGTAACTAGATGAGCATCGACATGGGCCTTGTAGGAATATATATATATGAAAAATACAAAAGAAAACAAAATTTAAATATTGAAAAAAAATAAAAACAATAAAAAAACACAAAATAATACAAAAGAAAACAAGAATTCAATATTGTAAAAAAATAAAAACAAATAAAAAACACAAAATATACAAATTGAAAACAAAAAATTCAAATATTGAAAAAAATAAAAAAAAAAATTCAAATATTAAAAAAATTAAAAACAAAAAATTTCAATTTTTGAAAAAAAATAAAAAACAATAAAAAAACACCAAAAAATCAATACCAAGAAAACAAAAATTCCAATTATTGAAAAAAAAATACTTTAAAAATAAATAATACACATGACAAAAAAATGAGGGAAAATACATATTAATTTAAGAAAACAAATCAAAAACAATTTTTTAGTTTTAAAAAAGAAAAAAAAACACCATTAAATAAAAATTTATTTTATTTATTATTTTTATTTATTTTTAAATAAAAAACCACACCACACACAACACATCATATATATATTAAAAATAAAATTTCAAAAAACCAAAAAAGAAGGCCCAAGGTAACAGGGGTGGATTCTAGGAGATCTTATCATTTGTATCATCCAAGAATTGTTCATTATGTATGTAAAGGAGGTTTCCCCCTCGAAGAGGCTAATTTTTAAGTCGTTGATCTATCTTTTTTTCTATTTTGTGAGCTGGTTGCATAACACCTGATGTTTTAATAATTTATGGAGTTGCAAGAGAAAGGATGAGGGCCGTCCTTTGTTTGGAACGTTAAACAAGGAAATAAGCACAAGAAAAATTAAAGAGGAAAAGGGTATACTACCAGCTCGTGGGATGTGCAGACCACCCATTACAACAAGCTAAGTAACATAAACAAATCTAAGGGACAACTAGACAAGTGGCACCCTTCTTACTGGCTGGCAAGAGTGTAGCATGCAGAGGTCAATGTCAGAAGGAAAAGAGCATTCAAATAGTTGGTAAAACAACGCAATAGAGAAGAAGGATGGGAACAAAGAGGAACAATGCAATAGAGAAGGTAGAGGGAACAAGAGCAGAGCATTCAAACTATTGGGGAGTTCAACACCACAACGAGCAAGGAAGAGTATTTTGTTGGTCTAAAGATAATTAATATCTGCAGCAGCAAAGAGAAGTTCTAAACATTTACAACTCTTAAGGGAGAGGTATGTATATTTTGGTTGAGCAACATGAGTATAAGAGGGATTTCTCTAGGTGAGGGTAAATCTTAGCATGTCTTAGAGGGTTGAAGGGTGGAGATGGTTTTCTCTAGAGCCCCTTGATAACTTGGGGTAGAGATTTGTCCCTTGTACTCTTGGTAAGGGAGGTTTCATAGTTTCCTTTGCTTGTTTTATATGTTTTATGACAATGGGTTCTAGATTCCCTTCATTGGGTGGAATCACTATGGTATATGTTGTTGGGTGGACGTGAAGCCCCCATATTACTTGAAAATGATTAGTTGTTGAACAACTGAAGGGTGGAGGAAGTGGGCCTTTAGATTCGTTGTGCATTTGGGTTACTTCTATTTGTTTGGTGGGTGGAGGTGGGAGAGGACCTATGGAGTCCCAGTTTCAACCAACAGTTAATATTCAATCCCTTGAGCAAACCTTCTCAATCTCTGGAATCCGACGCGAAGGTGACTACTGTAAGTCAGAACTGCCTGAAGCTTGTCTATGGTTGGGTGGAGAGTTGATGTTCTTGACTCAACTGTGTTGAATTATGAAACTGTGGGAAAATTTCACATTGGATAGCTCATTCGATGAAGATAATGATTGCATTGAATTCCTCTTTTTGGGAGGACCAAAATCGACCTAAATATCATCTAATTTGGATAAGGGAAAGTGTATTTTTGAATTATAAGACCACATATGCATATTTGATAAGGTTGGCCCTAAAGAAAAGTGGACACCCTTTGAAGGCTATACATACAAGTGACCTCTATCTCATTTGGACATCATTATGAGGCACTCTTATATTCTCTTTCTTGGTTTTGGCTCACACGGGTCTGAGGCACGTCCATGGAGGAATGGGTTCGCTCAAAGATGAAACTGCAAGGTTCGAAGCTCGCATATTTGTTTTAGGTTTTGGGCCTCAGCCGTAGGCATGACACAGAAATAAATCGATCACAGTCGCTCGCTAGCTAACTCATCCGTGGGACCAAAGCATCTAAGTTGCACACACAACTCGTCCTCTGTGTGACCAACATCTAGGGTTTCTGACACACAGTCATAAGCTTTCCAAAGGTTGAATTCAACCAGTCACTGGCTTACATGCTCAAGTGAGCGACTAGACCTTCCCAGTGACACGCATGACTCCTCTTCCATGCGACCGAGACCTAAATGTTGGTCATTTCAGTTATCTAAAGTTTGTGCTGGTTGAACACAATGTTTGTCAGTTGACTGCAGACAACGAAAATTCATTACAAGCTTCAAAATTAGGGTTTTCAATATGAGCATTGTTGGGTTCATTTCATGATTATTTTCCAGTTGATTATTGTTTGATAGTTGTATGGATGAATAAATGGATCATTGTACTCTCTTTTGCTAAATCATTCGATGACATTCTAATAAGAAGAAGAATTTGAAAGGGTTTTCCCCATAATGAGTTTTTATGTGGTTTATGACCAATCTTGGTGTCTTTATGTGTGATTGTTTTTCTTCTATTGTTACTTTATGTTTCGCCGCATTGACGATGATGATATTGTTATTTCTACATGGTTTCGTATGATGTTGAATAATGATGTAAATTTGAATAATGTTATGATGTTATGGGGAGAATTTAATGTGTAAATGAAGAAATGCAATTATCAAAGCAAAGAACAATATAACCCTAAGAAAAATTAACATAGTATCAAAGCTGGGCTGAAGAAAAGTCATGGAGATCACCCCTATGATGGCACCATTAATGGAAGCAAGAAAGGATGGAGGAGACCTAAAAAATTATAGGGTTTGAAGGAAACCCTAGGAAATTTGTGTATTAGGGTTTGATGGATACTATGAGGTTAGGGTTTGAGAGAAACCCTGGTTTATGGCAAAGATTTTAGATATGCATTTTAGAAACCATAGCATGACCAATGGGAAGATGTTCAAGTACTTGTTTCAAATTTGATGAATGTAGGTTTTAACCCTGTATAGAAATTACCTGCATACGAATTCTAAAACAAAGAAAATAAACAATGCGAGAGCATAACACATAAAACACATATGCACAGAGATTTTCCCCTGGATCCCAAAAACCGGGACTACCAGCTTGATTTTTCATTATATTCCTTTCAATGTTACAATACATATTTATACATGCCGAAGCATCCAATACCATGGACCGAAAACCATCTCATCCAAAACCATGGACTGAAAAACCATAGGTAGGTTCGCCCATCCTAATATAGGGTCCAAACAAATTTTTCTCGGGGCGCTGCCTCGAACCCCGTAGAGGGGGGGCTACCCGCC
>APFE030786426.1:67227-91754 GCA_000404065.3 Pinus taeda | reverse complement strand
CGGATTAAGGGGGGGAATGTTGGACACCTAATCCTAATGGGTTAGTGTGGAAGCCGAACAGACTAAGTAGTCCAAGGGGCCTTGGGATGTGAATCCCAACGGTCACCATATTGTACTATAAATGTACATCTTTTGTGAATAAAAATTGTATTGCAAGCTTTATCTTTCATATCCTCTCTCGTTCACCATGTCTGTTTAACACACTCTACCTTGTCTTCCTCCGAGGAACTGCGTACAACTGACCAACAATCCCTAAGTAGGCATGTTCTGTCTTCCCTTAAGAAATTGTACAGAAATGCCCAGTAGCCTCGCCCCGTCTTCCCCCTAGAAACTGCGCAGAGCTACCCAACAGTCCCCCTATAGCCTCACTATGTCCTCCCTATGGAAACTTTGCATAAGTCGTTCCTTTCAAGGTCTCATCTTGTAGCCGACACTGGTAACTGTCACTACCCGATTCTACCTCCCAGTGATCACTGCTCACTTTTTCCCGACAGTGCAGACCGAGCTCTAGAACCCTCATCCTGGCCTGAGCTGTGCTCTATATAGTTTCAGTGTCATTTCTTCCCTCCCGGTCACCTAGACCCGAAACCTAAAACAATGCATCATGATAGACTAGGAGATTTTTGGATTTGATGTTGTCTTGTCACGAGTGAATTGCAAGCACATGTACATTGATGGAACATGGCGTGATGATGAGCGAGATGAAGAAGGAGTGCATGCTAGGAGACTTGCTCGCAGTTGAACGGAGATACAAAACACATCAAGCAACAAGTGAAAGGGATACATGCTCTAAACCATCAAGAAAAGACCAAGACCATTGAAGACCTCGAAACACTTTTCCATGTGGAGGAGAAGACACAACACACCAAGAGCACATCCATCACTCAGCAACATAAAAAATTGACATGGACACCAAAGTCAACAAGTACATGTCAGCAGTGTCATGTCAAGTTGTGTCATGAGTTGTCTCGGCCACATTAGCCATACTTGGTGTAATCAAATGTAATGTAAAGTGAAATTCCAACAGACACACATATGAAGTTGAAAAGTCATGTCAGTTGAAAATTCATAGGAAGTTGAATGACCATGAGGGAAGTCCAAGAGTCATAAGGGTCAAGTATCACCCTTGGCTATATATACCCCCTCATTGTATGAGCAAAACACTTTTCACCTTGGCTCCTCCCACATAGCCTTGAGAGTCTATAGTTTGTTCTTTGAGGAGCGAGGGATGGCTCCAATGTCCCACTATTGGGGCTAGTGATGTATGGTGTACAGATGTGTTTTGGAATTTTTTGTTAATTCAGAATCCTGTCTCAGGCCATCACGTTTTCACGCATGTTTTGTATCTGTTTGTAAGACTATTCTTTAAACGTTTTTGATGCATGTTTGCTTAACCTGTACTAAGATAGTTGAACTACTTTGGTTATTTTAGTACTTACGTTGTTGAAGATGTGTTGTATTGTTTATCACTATTGTCTCTTCTGTGTGGACTAGTCCGCAGGACATTAGACATACCATTCTTGTCTTTCTTGGTTATAACGACTGTCACCCCCATGTGGACTACTCTGTTGGATGATGTACGTGTTTTCCATTTTACTTTGGTTTTAACGACTGTCGCATCTGCTATGGACTACTCCGTTGGATGCTGGATAGACCCTTGTTATTTTTCACATTTGTCTCTCCCTGGGTGGTACTACTACCTCCCATCTAGAGGATCACTTTTACCCACTCCCTTACAACAAAAGAACTCAGACATAAAGTTACGTTACACACTCACCAGGCATACTCACCTCATTTTTTGAAGATACAAGAATAACACTCTCATGTGCAGAACAACAAGAGCTAAGGCAAATCTCTAAGATAATGGAAACCGGACCATCATACCAGATGGGACTCCTACACAAAACGGTGTGAGGTCTACTTGGGACTTCATACTAGGGAGATCCCCTAAATTTTGGTTGGTCCAACATCATCAATATTTCTGGTGCTAGAAGGAGGGTCGTCAACAGTTTATGGTTGAATGTCCTACCAATCCCACTTATCCATCATCTGGTCAAGGCAATAATACAGACTCCCTCTCTCCCATGTGCAACTCTAAAGTTGGTTACTCTTCACCTCTCAGACATGAACAAGAAATTTCATATCATCACATCCGTGTTGTACATCCCATCACCTATCAGTTTGCTGAATTTTCTGAACTGATTCCAGGAGTAAACAACCTTCCCTCTTCATAGAGGAAGCAAATGACTACATCCACAGGAGTGGTAGTCTCATATATTGAAGAAGTAATCCTTGCCACTTTTGAAGAGCTAGCAGAAGAAGTTGAGAATGAAGAGGAACATCTAGTTTTCCTAGAAGGAGAAGAAGATAACATCTTACTCTTGGGCTTGGGTTCTAGTGGAGGCAGCAGAGGGGAAGGCAACGAAGGAGGTGGAGGCAGAGATGAACCAACAAATTCAGAGGTTGAACCATCAGATTCAGAAGAAGAGGAGTAGGATGAGGAAGAGGAAAATATGCAGAAAGTGGAATGGATGACACAGGGCCCATTGGCACTCCCATGTGTCTTTCACAAGATGCCAAGACATGCAGAGAAGTTGTTAACAAAGTATTACCCTGACAAAATAATGAAGGTAGAAGATCATCTAGACACATTCTACCTACATCCACAGACACTCGAGGTATGTTATGATGGTGTTGCATGTAGATTGTTTCCATGTACCTTGGATGGCAGAGCAGTTGTATGGTACCACAACCTTCCTTTCAACTCCATTCAGAACTGGGGTTTGTTCAAGAGAATTTTCCTTGAGAAGTTTGTTGAAGACAAAACCCCCGCCATATTTCTCAAAGATTTGGGTAGTCTCATGATGGACCAGAAAGAAAAAAGTGAAAGATTTTAATCAAAGGTTTAACTATAGCTTGAACAAGTTCACTACAGACACCAAACCTCATGACTCCATTACATTTGAATACTATACATCTGCACTGTCGACCAACATTGCACAGTTCGTCAAGCGTGTTGCGAAACCAACACTTTTGGAAAATTGCCAAGAGGCAATTGATGTGGAGAAAGACCTGCGCGCTATTGGAGTCATTGTAGATGATGAACTAGCTAAGGAATCCAAAAACATGGGGAAGAGGTCTTAAGCTACTGTGAGTAAGGAAAAGGAAAAGGAAAAGGAAGCAAGTGGAATCGAAAATCTTACTTGTCTCATCAAGTCCTTGAAAATCGAAGTTTTCGAACTCAAGTAGCGGACAAGTGAGACAACTGTGAATAGTAGGCCTCCCAGATTTGCGCAGAAGAAGAACTCAGCTTCGAGCAGCAACAGTCACCCAGCCAAAACTATGTAGAGCTCTAACCTTGTGTTCAAAATGGATGCAATCACGACAAATCATTATTGCAAGTTCCATGGAAAACGTTATTCAGAGAGGACTTGCGAAGGACGAACCAAGGAATGAGCGCACTGGCTACACAGTTGACTGATCAGTTTATGGCCAATGAGCAAGCTGATCTTGATGGTGAACATGAAGAGGAAGCTATTGCATCTAATGAAGCTCCAAGTGTTGGGCATGTTATCAACATGTATCAATGTGCTAATACTGCCCAGAAGACAACCATCGAGAAGGAGCCTCTGAGCGATCCGACCTCAAAGCAGAACATTTGATATAGTTTGCAGAGTCAATAGGCCCCCATTGTTTTTGAGATACCAAGAGAAAAAGTAAGACAACATCTTCTTAAAACAATGGATCAACTGGTCATCTCAACATACAAAACATAAGGCAAGTCCGGGAAGACATCTACAACTAAAAGTACATCAATGAGAAACAAAGATAAAAGCAACCAACTGGACAACATGAACACAAGTCTACCCCCGGACAACTTAGTGAGTATGGATTACAACATTGTTGAAGACATGAAAAATACCCATGCGAACATCTCTCTTTATGAGTTAACCAAGCTCATGGGTCAACGAGATATTCTTTTGTGTGCACTGGGCAAAACCTCCATAGGCAGTGTTGCCTCTTCCAACAAGTCTCTCGAATCACTCGCATCTGTGCTCAACGCGCTTCGCATGGAGGAGGCGAACTCGCTTTACCCACCATTTTTGTTATCATTTGAAATATTCAACTTCAATGTCCATACCTGTATGGTTGATTCTTCCATGTTGGTCAATTTCATGCCACTCTCTATTGCTAAGAAGATCAATGCTCAATGGAGTAGTACAACTACACAAATCATCCAACTTGATAGAAAGTGTGTCCCAACCATTGGTGAACTCCAGGATGTGATCATCTGACTATCATATGACCGACGAGTTCATCAGTGCATTAACATTATGATTGTGTACATCCCATAAGCATATGGCTTATTAATCACCAGAGACTGGTCCAACAAGCTGCAAGTATACTTTACTATGGACTAGTCACATTTATGGCTTCCATACAAGGGAAAAAACAACCATATTCGGGTGTTGTCAGAGAGATACATGAAACATAACGTTACTCCCTTGAATGGTGAAAATGAACCGTTGGCTTTTGCATAACTTCTGTTCGAAAATTACTTCCTGGAAATGGAGATGGGGTGTTATCTTGCGCAACCAAGCCCCACCCCACTAGACACATAGTTGGGTCTCCTTCCTTGCCCAACTGGCAGAAATGAAGCCAGTATAGTACATTGTAACAATAGTGTTAGCAGTACTAGCGCGGAAAGCGGTCCTTGTACATATGACATGTAGACCTTGTATTTCGACGGATCTAAGACACAAGATGGCTCTGGAGCCGGGTGTGTTTTGATAGACCCAAGGCAAAGGAAACACTTAGTCTCAAGCCGCTTGGAGTTTGAGTGCACAAACAATACTGCCGAATATGAAGCACTCATTTTGGGTTTACAGAAAGTCATCAGACTCAACTTTGTTGTGCTTAAAGTGGTAGGTGATTTAGATATCATGGTACGTCAGGTACATAACACCATACATTGCATTTCACCTCATCTTAATAGTTACCAACAAGAGGTATAATTATCTCTAACTTCCAAGCTTTCAATATTGTTTATGTACCAATAATGTGTAATGCAGCTGCAGATGCTCTTGTAAATGCAACTACTAGGATGACACCGCTTAGGGATAAATTTTCTATTGAAATTTTGTATAAGCCATCTATCCCTGACAACATCACTAACTTACGTGTTTTTGATGATGATGAATAGATACTACACTTCATGGACAACGATGACGTCTTCAAAGACAACGATAGATGAAGATGAGCACGAGCAGTCTTTGCAAGATACAACTGATGCAAGTAAAGACAACCTCATCCCTAAGGATGTGGTTTCAATCGAGAAGCTATATGACTTGCAGAACCGCTTCCAGGGACCCAAGAATGCTAAAACCCACAATTCCATGCTAATGCATGAACAGATTAATCTGAGAACAGATAAAGATCTAAAGTTCGTGAATCTTGGAACATGTTACACATTGGAAGAGCGACAAGCCTTTGTCTACCTGTTTAGACAGTATCGTGATGTGTGGATGTACGATGACTTGAAAACATATGATACGTGAATAATGCAACACATCATCCTAATCAAGGAAGGGGCTAAACCATTTCAACAGAAGCTCAGGAAAGTACATCCATCGCTTGAGCCCCTCATTAAGAAAGAATTGACTATGTTGTTGAATGCTTGAATCACTTACAAAGTTCATCATTCTACACGGTTTTCAAACTTAGTTCCTGTGAGAAATAAGTCATGGGAGATCCGCATGTGCGTAGATTTACGTAACCTCAACCGTGCCTCGGATAAGGACAATTACCTTGTGTCGTCCATGGAACACATCTTGCAGACAATATTTAGAGTAGAAATGTTCTCTCCGCTAGGTGGTTTTTCAAGATATAACCAGGTTCTGGTAGTAGAGCATGACAGACTAGAAACACATTTGTGTACCAAGTGGGGTACATTCACTTATCGAATAATGCCATTTGGGCTGGTAAATGCAAGCGCAAGTTTTAGCGCGCAATGGACATCGCCTTCCATGGGCTCATTGGACAAAGCGTGGTGGTCTACCTTGATGACGTAGCAATTTTTTTTCCAGAAAATGGTCAGACCACCTACACCATCTCAAGAAGATCTATGAGTGATGCTACAAGTACGGGATATCCCTTGAATCCCAAGAAGAGTGTCTTTGCAGTGTTTGAGGGGAACCTCCTTGGGCACATCATTACCAAGAGTGGGATCAAGGTAGATCCAGACTGAGTCTGGGCCATCACGTAGATTCCTCATCCCGTAAACAAGAAAGCCATGCAGTCCTTCTTGGGAAGATCAACTTACTTTGGAAGTTCATCTTAGATTATGTGTAGATTGTCAAACCCATGCAAGAGATGATCAAGAAGGATGCAGTTTATAGCTTGGGAAAGAAGGAAAAGGATGTGTTCACCCATATTAAGGAGGCAATAATAGAAGCATCTGCATTGTACAACCCAGATATTAATAAAGATTTCTTGCTCTACACATTCACTTTCGACACTTCACTCATTGTAGTGCTCACTCAAAAGGACGAGCTCAACAATGAACGTCCCATCTCCTTCATGAGTGTGAGCTTGCAGATACCATAACTCAACTATCTCGACATGGACAAACAATCTTACGTTGTATACAAGGCAGTGAAATGATTCAAACCCTACTTATTGAAAAATCATTGCATAGTCTTTGTGTTGCACCCAATAGTCAGATCGTTGCTTGTTCAACATGAGCTAGGTGAAAGATGTGCGAATTAGATGACAATACTACAAGAATATGATCTAGACATCAAGCTAGTTCACACCATCAAGGGTCATGGTCTCTGCAGACTGGCAGCGTAAGCAGTGCACGCGCAAGAGGAAGAAGAAGAGCTCGTTGGTTGGGAGCAAGAAATTGACATGTACAATGTAGAGCGAGCACCCCCCACTTCACACAGTAACTCTTGGTATGAATAAGTGTGCCAATAACATGAGCATGACACCATGCCTTCTCACTTCTCTATGTGGCAGAAGAGGGCACTCCAACTGAAAGCCTTATCTTACTAGTTGGTGCACGGAGTGCTTTATAGAAAGCACCACAATGGCATTTTTCTCAGGTGCCTAGAAGCATAGGATTCAGAGAGAGTGTTATGTGATCTGCATGACGGATCAGCGAGGGGTCACTTTGCGGGTAACACAACAATGCATAAAAAGTCATAAGAGCTGGTTTCTATTGGACCACGTCGTTCAAAGATGCACACGCTTATGCCTGGAAGTCCTTGGTTTGTCAGTGATGCACTGAAAGACAACGAACGTTAGCAGCCCCGTTGCAGCCTATTGAAGTGAATGAACCATTCAAATAGTAGGGCTTGGACATCATTGTGGATATTTTACAACATTCATCAAAGAAGCACCGCTACATCCTAACTGCCATTGATTACTTCACACAGTGGACAGAAGAAGTTCCGCTTAAACAAGTGAATGATGAGGAAGTCATCAGCTTCCTACATCATAACATCATTTCATGGTTTGACATTCCTGTATCACTTGTTTTTGACAATGAAACTTACTTTTCTTTGTTGAAGATTTATAATTTTTCATTGCAATATGGTATTGTTCTAAAACATTCAACTAACTACTACCCACCGGGAAATGGTCTTGTCGAATCCACAAACAAAAACCTCATCCATATCATAAAAAAGGCCATTTACTTTGAACAATAAAATTGGCACTCTGCTCTGGTGAATTCTCTATGGGCTCACTGCGTCACACCCAAATCCTCTATGAACGCATCTCCATACTTCCTGGTATACGGAAAAGAAGCCATACTCCCGCCAAATATCTACTTGCCTGCTCTTCAATTGCCCCAGGAATCCCAAGGCAAGCCGTGTCTGTTAGTTCAACGTAGGATGGACACACTACACAAGTTACAGGAAAAACCGTATCAAGAGATGGTTCGACATAAATTCTACAGGGAACACCAACTTCAGTGTGGGTGAATTAGTCTTGAAGTGGGACAAACCCCACGACGACAAAGGCAAACACACAAAGTTCCAGTCCCTGTGGATTGTTCCTTTCATGGCTCATGAAAAGCTTGGACAACACACATATCATCTTCAATCACTTGACGGGAGGATTGACAACTTTCCTGTCAATGGCCAAGATTTAAAATGTTATTTTCAATGATCTAGGGTCGCGCCCCGCACTATGTACATATTATGTTCATTGTTTGTTCTGTTGTTTTTATTTTGCTTTTCTCTGTTTTTCTATTCAACTTTTGTTTGTAAATAATTGTTATCCTGCATTGTGTTCTGGCTTTTGAATAAGTATGTGGCTGAAGTTTAGGAGTCTTGTGACACTGCAACACTTGGCTAGTCCTATATTTGTCTTCTTTGTGCTTGGTTGTAACTTTTGGTCGAAGAAGTCTTGACTGAAAATAAGATCCATCTGTAAGGGAATATCTAGTCAAACCATGAACCTGTGTGCAAACTGGGAAACCCCATGCCTGTACTCAGTTTTCTGCTATGTGTGTTCTAGCTTATCCAACTAGTAGAAATATAGAAGGGGAAATATAAATGAGCAAACCTAAATAAGAGGTCTTAGATGCTTCTCTGAAGGAACAACCTCTCCTGCTCTCAATAAGTTGGGATCCCTCTTTTGCCCCAAAAATAAATAAGTGCCTATAAATAGTCCTATTTCAAAAAATACAAAGGCGAAAGAAGAGAAAGGCTTCATGTGTAGAGAGGTGAATCATGCAACTCCACCGGGGTACCGACCAGGCCCACTAGCAGTTGAGCAATGCTTGTGTTCTTGTGTGACTCCGTCGGGGTATTGTCCAGTCCTACTCGTAGTGGAGCAACAACAAAGATGAAAACTTATACCCTGGAAATCTTAAGCTCGCGAGCCAAACTACCCTTCCTGATTTTGAAACATTGTGATCTAGATGAATCTTTTGCTATGTTCGACTGAGTTGGTACAAGGTGAACCATATTTGTCCATGGGGTAAGTGGGGAAGTCGAAGTGACATGCACAAGGAATCAATACTCCTTGAAAGGCCAAGGCCCTGCGCTAAAAATGAACTAAAACAAAGAAGTTGGTATTCAACTAGTGTGTCGCTAAATGTTGTAGCGGTTGCAACGCCCTCCAAAATTTTGGCCTGCATCCAAATTTCAGAGCCTTCCTTGGTTTTTCCATTAATGGTTGCAAACACTCGAGCTCATTCCATGAGCTCTTGTAGAGTCTTTATACCTTTTTGCTTGTCCAACCAGCGGTCATCTTTCGGCATGTTGATTGCTTTGTCATGCTTGCGATCTTGTTTCAGATTTTGAAGGTTGGTCTTTATGTGCATGAGTTGTCTCCACTCTGTGAACATCGATCGTACTCACACACAAAGTTGTAAGAACTATCACATAAGTGTCATCACGTTTGTTCAAAGGTCCATCTCAAGTGTCACACTTATCACTCTTAACCTTAAGATAGTCTCACTGAGCACATGTTTGTATTATTGGTTTGTGGTGTCCTATCGTCGAGTCATGCTAAGCGTCTGATCACAATGTCACGTCTACACAAGTTCACTTGCTTTCGCACTTAGCCATTTTTCCTAAAAATTTGTCGACCAGACAAACCCCTTCAACCGGACCTTGACTGAGTTGGACTAAGCAGACTCATCTCTCAGTGACCCTGCTCTGTTGCCCATAACTACGCAGTGCTTGAGGATTTCCTCCAGGGTAGCTGCATTGTGCAATCCTGGAAGTGAGCAGGTTGTCTGTCTCCCACAACTGCACAGAAGCTGTCTCCAAGCCCGATCCAATCTGTGCTTCTCGCAAGATCAATTATCAAACCTCCCTCTTGACTATCAGAGACCTACACTGCATTGAGACACAGGGTTGTACTGCTCTCAAAAACTACGCAGACATTCCCAGTTGATCCCCTTATTGCTTGCCCCGCACTACATTTAGAAACTGCGCAGAAATGATCAACAAGGCCTCTGCTACCTTGCTATGAAATATCTTCGACAGGTCCTCTGTTGGCTTGCTCTACACTACCTCAGGGAAATGAGTAGAATTCCCAGTTGGTCTCCCTGTGGCCTGTCTTATCTTCCTCTTGAAAACTGCGTAGCAGTTCCCCTGCACTCTACCTTGTCTTCCTCCAAGGAACTGTGTAGAACTGACCAACAGTGCCTCTGTAGGCCTGTTTTGTCTTCCCTTCAGAAATTATGCAGAAATGCCTAGCAGCCTCGCTCTGTCTCCCCCCTAGAAACCATGTAGAACTTCCTAGCAGTCCCTCTACAACCCCGCTCTATCTTCCCTCTGGAAACTATGCAAAAGTTGTTCCTTTCAAGGTCTCACCTCGCAGCCGAAACTGGTAACTATCACTATCGAATTCTGCCTCCCAATGATCACTGCACAATTTTTCCTGATAGTGCAAACCGAGCTCCAGAACCCCTCATCCCATCTTGAGCTGTATTCTTCATAGTTTCAGTGTCATGTCCTCCCTCCTGGTCACCTGGACCCAAAACTAAAAACAATGAATCATGCTAGACTAGGATATTTTTGGATTTGATGTTGTCCCATCATGAGTGAATTGCAGGAACATGTACATTGTGTTGAAGTTTCTAAGTTTACTTAGTTAGAAACCCTTCATGCACCTTTTCTGATTTATTTGTACCTACTTGTTATTTTTTTCTTTAACAAGTTATTTACAAAGTAAATACTAAAAATAAACACCAGTGCATGCTCAACATATTATAGATCAACAACTAAAAGAAACAAGAAAAAACACACCACATGACACCATTATTTTTAGACCAATGTCCCTGGAAAAACCTAATGCAGGAAAACCGGTGCAGCTATCTAAGGGTTTTCATATTAAGCAATATCAAAGTACAATCTGGGTATCCAAACTGGCCTATCCAACAGAGAATTTCCTTAGCATCTATACCTCACAGTTTGAGAAAAATCTCTTATATGAAACCCCGGAAAATCCTTTCGGTAGCTCTTGAGCACAAAACTGCTCTGTGACCCCAGTGTCTACCCAATCGGAACTATGTTAGCTCCTCTCTTTCTCATGTTGGCCCTGTGTCAACCTTTCTTGGCCTGCGTCAGCCTTAGGAGGCCCTGCAAACTTTCTAGGCCTCTCCGTCAGATACGCTGGCCTCTCTAGTGCTCTGCGTAGCACTTCGCTGCCTCTGCGTGGCTCGACGTGAGCCCTTGTTGGCTCTACGTCACACTCCTTAGCTGTTGCGCTACTCTCCTGGCACACTCTTTGCCTTCTCTATCTCTTTGTACTCAATGCCCCTCAGCTACTCTCTCGATCACTGATTCTATCTCTCTTAGCAAACCCCGCTCTAGAGAATAGAATGACTAATCAATCTTGTGTCTTCTCTAAGTGACCCTCAAGCCTCCTCTTATACTTTTCTTGTTGACATCTCAACGGCCGAGATTAAGTCCCTAATCAATGGCTAAGATTAGATCTGGCTTGATTCATGTCTTTTGGACCACTCTAACACACATTCATATTAATACACATTAGTATTTTATTTTCCCTAAGTTTAGACTTAGGGACTCCATTAAAAATATTAATTATTTTAATATCTTCTGATCTATTTAGAATCTACCCAAACCCTTTTTGCGTATTGGAGATCTCATGTGCCGCAACCTCTCCACCAAATTTCGTGGCTAGAGAATATCCGATGCTACCCCAAATCAACACTCCTTCATAGCGAGGATTGTGCTCTAGCAATACCCCTCACTGAATATTACTCTGATCATCCGGCATCGGTACTTATGTTGATGTTAGGCCTTCCTGCCCACCATCCTCTGTATTGCTGCATCATGTACTTCTGCCCATGTTTTTGCCACTACCATTGCTGCATCTATATGACAGCTCCCTCTGCATCCGTGTTGATGCTGGTCCTTTCTCCCAGCATTGCATCCGCATTGCACCTCCTCTCATCATGCTGCATCGTGCTGCCCATTGTTGCATTGCAACTCATTTACTGAGAAGTAAGTAACTGATCTCCCAACTGACCTCCCTGTTGGGCTAGAAACACCCAATGATGTTGAAGCTCCCTCTTCCGTTGACAAGTGCTCCCTCTCTTTGACCTCTACACTGCTGCAACACCTCCCTGCATTTCGCACCGTTGCACACCTCTCTGTGCCTTCCTACACTGGTGCAACACTCCTGTGCCTCTCGCACTGTTGTAGCCTACTAGCTTTGCACTGTCTCGAGACTCCTGCACTGTAGCTCTCTCTACTGCTACATCCACATCCGTCTCTACCCACCCAGCCAGTCTTGCTACTCCTTGTCGGGGCTCCCATAGCTAGGTGTAATCTAAGAGGCTGGGTACCTCGAGGATCCTCCCCCTCATCGCTTATAGTCCGTCTAAATATATCTCAATGTCTCCCCACTTGTGCTCAAGTGGCGTGTGTGCACTCATGGCACAATCATCGTCTATGAAAACTTCCTTCCCTGCCTGTGCTGGTGCTGCCTTAGTCTCAGAAGACTCTCCCTTACTCTTCTTCCTTGGGCATGGGTCGCATAATGACCCATCTCCCCACAGTGGAAGCACTTGATCTTGGAGAGATCTTGCTTCTTCTACTTCTCTTGCTTTCCCTCAGATGCTAGGGCCCCATCCTCCTCATCCTGCTTGACCTTGATCACTTTGTTGCTGCTACCTGTCTTTGACTACTGTCTGATATCTTCCTAGCGAAGAGCTGCCTACATCTCGTCCCAAGGTAGGAGAGTCCCTCTGCCCAAGATGCTCTAGAAAAACACCTCCCACTCTTCTGAGACAAGATTCAGGGCATTCCTCACCATAAGCTCCTAATCCGGTGTCGCTCCTATAGCAGTTAACTGATCTCGGATCTCATTTAATCCTCCAAGGAAGGAGTCAATCATTTGACCCTTCTTCATCTGATACGACCTCATCTAGTTCTTGAGCTTCATTCTTCTCTGCACAAAAGTATGTTGGTACAGGTTCTTGAGAGCCTCCCACATCTCAACTGTCATTTCCTTCTTGGCTATATGTGGTACCACATGATCCTTGACCTCATCAAGGATAATGCACTTGGCCCTTGCCATCGCCTCCTCGCACGTGTAATTATCATTGGGGTCGACTGGGATAGCTATAACCTTCAAGGCAAAGTTCTTGACACGATCCTTGTCAAGCACTGATAAGATTCTGGCCTTCCAGACTGCAAAGTTTGATGCTTTATCCAATCTATCTTGGTTTCTTACCCCATGTAGTGCCATGACGCTCCTCTACTTCCCTCCTGGAATTTCTCTATTCGACTCCTCTGTGTCTCTACTTCCCGTCTGGAAGTTCTCTTTTGGACTCCCTCTGAGTCCTGATTTCCCTCCTGGAAATCCTTCTGTCGCTTGTCGAGATGCCCCCTACTATGATCGTCTTGTGCAACTGCACTATTGATCTGGGTTCCTAGGCTAGAAACCCTCGGTAACAACTCCTCTACCTTACTCTGTCAGGTACTTTTCTAATTACACTACCTCACCAGTTCCATTCTGCAATATTCTTGCAGCCTTCTAGACCCCAACAACTGCCTCTCTATGAACTACATCAGCCCCTCTCTGCCTCACGTTTCCTCTGCATCACCTTGGATGGGTTTGCGTCAGCTCTATGGCCCTCTACGTTAACAACGTTGGCCTCTCTAAGGCTCTGTGCAGTTCCCGACTTCTTCTGCGTGGCTCTGGCTGGCTCTGCATCACACTTCCTTGGCTTATGTGCTGCTAGAAATAACTTATGTCACCTCAGGACAACTGTTTTCTGTTGCTATTGCTCTGCTCGGATGATGTCTTTTAGTCTACCTGTGATCTGCAATCACGATCTGGTACCATGTTGAAGTTTCTAAGTTTACTTAGTTAGAAACCCTTCATGCACCTTTTTTGATTTATTCATACCTACTTGTTATTTTTTCTTTAACAAGTTATTTACAAAGTAAATACCGAAAATAAACACCAGTGCATGCTTAACATATTACAGATCGACAACTAAAAGAAACAAGAACAAACACACTAAATGACACCATTATTTTTGGACCAATGTCCCCGGAAAAACCCAATGCGGGAAAATTGGTGCAACTATCTGAGGGTTTTCTTATTAAGCAATATCAGAGTACAATCTGGGTTTTCACAGTTTGAGAGAAATCTCCTGGCTGAAACCCCGGAAAATCCTTCTAGCAACTCTTCAACACAAAACTGCTTTGCAAGCCCAGCGTCTACCCAATCTGGACTGTGTTAGCCCCTCTCTATCTCATGTTGGTCATGTGTCAACCTTTCTTGGTCTGTGTCAGCCCCAGGAGGCCCTTCGTCGGCTTTTTGGGCCTCTATGGTGCTATGTGCATCACTTGGTTGCCTCTGTGTGGCCTAGCGTGAGCCCTTGAGGCTCTCCGTCACTCTCCTTGGCTACTGCGCTGCTTTCCCGACACACTCTTTGCCTTCTCTGTTTCTCTGTACTCAATGCCCCTCAGCTGCTCTTCTGATCACTGATTCTATCTCTTTTAGCAAACCCCACTCTAGAGAATAGAATGGTTGATCACTCTGGTGTCTTCTCCAAGTGACCCTCAAGCCTCCTCTTATACTTTTCCTGCTGACATATCAACATCTGAGATTAAGTCCCCAATCAACGGCTAAGATTAGATCTGGCTTGATCCATGTATTTTGGACCACTCTAACACATATTCATATTAATACACATTAATATTTCATTTTCCCTAAGTTTAGACTTAGGGACTCCATTAAAAATATTAATTATTTTAATATCTCCTGATCTGTTTAGAATATGCCCAAACCCTTTCTGGGTATTGGAGATCTCATGTGCCCCAACCTCTCCACCAAATTTCGTGGTTATAGCACATCCGATGCTACCCCAAATCAATGCATTGAAATAACAAGGCGTGATGATGAACGAGATGAAGAAGGAGTACATGCTAGGAGACTTGCTCACATCTAAACGGATAGACAAAGCACATCGAGCATCAAGTGAAAGGGATACATGCAATGAACCATCAAGCAAAGACCAAGACCATTGGAGGCCCCACAACACTTTGACATGCAGAGGTGAAGACACAACACACCGAGAGCACATCGATCACTCAACATCATATCATCTTGACATGGACACCACAGTCAACCAGTGCATGTCAGTAGTGTCATGTCAAGTTGTGTCAAGAGTTGTCTTGGCCACATCACTACTATGGGCCATATTTTTTGTAATCAAATGTAATGTAAAGTGAAATTCCAACGGACGCACATATGAAATTGAAGAGTCATGTCAGTTGAAAAGTCATAGGAATTTGAACGGTCATGAGGGAATTCCAAGATTCACAAGGGTCAAGCACCACCCTTGGCTATATATACCCCCTCATTGTACGAGCAAAGCACTTTTCACCTTGGCTCCTCCCACATAGCCTTGAGAGTTTGTAGTATATTCTTTGAGGAGCGAGGAGCGACTCCAATGTCCCACTATTGTTGCTAGTGATGTATCATGTACATATGTGTCCAGGAACTTTTGCTTAATTCACAAGCCAGGCCAACACGTTTTCACACATGTTTTGTATCTATTTGTAAGACTATTTTTTAAACGTTTGTGATGCATGTTTGCTTAACCTGTACTAAGATAGTTGAACTACTTCAGTTGTTTTAGTACTTACATTGTTGAAGATGTGTTGTATTATTTATCACTGTTGTCTCGTCCATGTGGACCACTCAGCATGACATTAGACATACCATTCTTGTTTTTCTTGGTTATAACGACCATCACCCTCGTGTGGACTACTCCACTAGATGATGTACGTGTTTTCCCTTTTACTTTGGTTTTATCCACTGTCACATCCGTTGTGGACTACTCCGATGGATGCTAAACAGACCCTTGTTGTTTTTTGCGTGTGTCTCTCCCTGGGTGGTACTACTACCTCTCATCTAGAGGCTCACTTTTACCCTCTCCATTATAGCAAGAGAACCCATACACAAAGTTGCATTACGCACTCAGCATGCATACTTACCTCTCTTTTTGAAGATACACGCATAACACTCTCATGTGCTGAACAACAAGAGCTAATGAAAATCTCTAAGATAATGGCAACCAGGCCATTGTACCAGATGAGACTCCTACACTAAACGGTGTGAGGTCTAGTTGGGAGTTCATACTGGGGAGATCCCCTATATGTTGGCGGGTCGAGCACCATCAACACACTGGAAAACAATGACTTCTAGAACTGCACCTCGTAACTCACATAGATCTAGAACATTTTTTGAAAACTAAGAAGACAACCCAACAAATGTATCACATTTCCATTTCTACACTATTCTAACATCCCCCGTTAATGGAGAAATGGGTTTTCTACAATACATAACAATGCATGTTGGTCTAAGCTTCACCTAGGCTTACAAATATGACTCAAATATTTCATTTTGACTTTCTTTGCTTCAACATATTGATGGAATTTTTTCTTGGACTTGTTGCTCCAAACTTTGACGCTTTTAGCCTGATTAGTCTTCTTCCTGCTCTAGGTTATGAACTCTGGATATTGTTTCTTATTGCAACTAGGATGATGTCAGTCCATTCAACTCTTTTTTCAACAAGTACATTTTCATCATCAATAGTTTCTTGTTTACTTGATTGTTGCCTCATCAGTTCATAATAATATCTTATTTTCTCTAGGCTCCAATGCATCAAAATACCATGAACATCTTCAAATATATCCACCACTGTTTCCATTTCCATGTCATCTAGATTATTTATTGATTCACCATTTTGCTCATTTTCAAGAGCCTTCACTACTTCGACCGCTGCTTTGAGACTTTCATCAATTTGTTCAAAAGGTTTCTCAAACCATTCTTCAATAAACTTTATCTAGACATCATAATCAATTTCAACATTTTCAAACTTGCTTGTTCCCTTGATTGTTTCTATGGATTTGTCTTCATGTTCTTTTGTCTCTGCTATTGTGATAAGATTGTCATTATGATTTTTTGTTGCTTCTACCATGATGGGTAGAGCATTAAGCTCTTGGTCATCTAAAGAAAATGACAATTTATCAATCAAATTCTTTTCAAAGATAACCTGCAACTTATTTTCATAACACAAATACCCATTATCAAATTTTATTGCAAATTCCTCTTTATTCAATTCATCATTCGTTGTTGAGTCATCCATAACTTTTTTCTCTGCAATCCCTGCACCTAGTTGTAGATCTACTACCAAGGATTCACCTTCTGCCCTTTGATTCTTTTGCCTCAATTGCTTTAGTTCTCTCTAAAATTGTTTAATTCTCCTTTATTGACCCATCACTGTTGTGCTTGCTCCTGTATTTCTTTTTCAATTCCTTAAATAAAATCATTCCATGCCTCAACTGCTTTAATTGTCCCCCTTTTTTCAATTTAAATAGTCAAAATCTCTTTCAATCCTCAACGGAAAGTGTTCAACATCGTACATGGATTAACTTTCCACTGGACACAACCACTACAATTTTGTTAATTAACTACTCGACAACATGTCTTTACACTGATACCCTCAGTTCTAATTGGCAGTGACTCCTCCATCTCACAAGGACTACATATCATTGAGAAGCTCTCCTCCGTAAACACACAATAGATCTAAACTTTTATATTTTACCACAAAAAAGAATCCGATCGCACTCTTTCCCGTCATTGATATGATCAGATCCTATAAATGTCAGCTCGACCCTCCTTATTTTTTCCTTCATGCAACAATCATCCTCATGCACAACTTTATTCTCCACACGCACACCTTAGTATACAAAACTTACTACAACATGATGGCACAGTAAAAAAATGCTCAAACACGAGCTCTTTGTCACTACGCACATCACAAATTTTTCAACACGGTGATTAATAGCATATTTACGTTGTTTTACAACGACTTCTTAGCTTTACTGTTGGCATCCATGCATACCTTCAACATGACAATCAACTGTATGCACAACTTGCACAATTCTTTCTGCAACACCCAGATTTAAAATTTATACTGTGTTTGTTCAAAATATGAAGGGACCTTCCTACCACGGTGCCTATGCAAATTCACCCGGCCGAATCTATAATAAGCAAGCGAAAACCCTCGAGAACTACAGGAGAATTGAATAATTATTCTTTAGAGGCTGGTTGTTGCCCCATAATGCCACCGTACTTAGAGCTCGAAGATCCTAGGCACAATACAAAGTCCCACAGCCTGATCATTGACAGCTTCAACACAACTTTTAGCTTCACAACCCCAAGCCGTAATAGAGATCAGATATCATCTAGATCAGATCACGTTAGATCCAATCATATAAATGAATTTCATGGAACGACGAATTATTTTTTACCGTTGACACCACCAAAAAGCAACATAAACAAAGAACATATAAGTTTCAAAATCCCAACAAGTCTGAATCCCACATACATACATCAATTTAACTCCTTCACGGGCTAAAAAATTTATCAGATCTCTGTAGTCCCAGTTCTTGCTCTTCAATAAACAGATTTGCACTTTAGGCACACCTTTGATCCACACCAATCAAATAAATAACACTAGGTGCAATTGGAACACAAATAGAAATTGCTGTCAAACTTTGTACACAACAATCACACTTTCGATTATCACAACAATGAGATGCAAAAATTCTCGCAGATGTAACTAATCTCAGAAACCAAAGCAAAACTGCGTCCAATAATGACCTTCACTGATAACAATCAATCTCTCTGGTGGTATATCTCAGCCTTCTGCAATAATATCGTGCCATACTTTCGTTGAGGTCGTGAGTTCGAGCTTCTTCAATGCTCACATCCCACGCCACTTGATCCACACACTCTGTCACAGGATTTGAACTCGAGTGTCAAGCTTTGTGACTACTTGTGCAACAGATCATTTTTGTTGTATCAATATGGGAAATAATGAAGAAAAGAAACTAAACACAATTGGCTATACATTGACCAAGAAAAGAAACCGAATTCACACACCCAAATAGATACTCAGGATTTACGTGGTAAAACCTCGACAAGGTGTCAAGGAAACATCCACAGGGCAAGGGATTGGAATTTATTATTCAACAATGATTCTCCTCACTTACATTTCATGGGCATTCACTAGTTTTATATCATCGACCTCCGTTACATAACTGACATTTCGGTATAAAACTGACTAATTACATTTTACCCAAAATTACTAGTTCGTTGTCAAACTAACAAACTCCACCTTGACAACAATTTTCCTAATCCCTTGCCCATGCCCATTCATCATCTTTTCTACAAGCCAAGAGAAGCTAAACACCACCGCAGCTTCTCTACTATAACTAGCTTTGTGAATATGTCTGCACAATTTTCTCGTGTATGGACCTTTTGAAGAGCTACTTTTCCGCCATTGATCACATGTCTCAGAAAATGATACCTTACATCAATGTGCTTGGTTCTGCTGTGATAGGCAGGGTTTGTAGCCAAGTGAATAACACTTTAACTGTCACAAAGTACATTCACTTTCTCCTGCGTTCTTCCAATTTCATCGAGTAGACCCTTTAACCAGATTTCTTCTTTATTGGCATCTGGAATAGCTATATATTCGGCTTCGGTAGTGGACAATGCAACTGTTTCTTGAAGCTTTGACATCCAACTAATTGCTCCACTTGCAAGAGTAAAGACATAACTTGTAGTAGATCTTCTTTTGTCCAAATCACCTGCATAGTCAGCATCTACATATCCGCAGACTGATCCTTCACTTACCATTAAAGACGATGCAATGGTCACTTGTGCCTCTTAGATATCGAAGCACCCATTTCACTGCTTGCCACGTCCTTTACCTGGATTTGCCATGAACCTACTGACAACTCCAACTGCATGTGAAATGTCAGGTCTGTAGATACCATCGCATACATTAAGTTGCCTACAACAATTTGCATATGGTACATGAGACATATACTGTTTTTCTTCATCAGCTCTAGGACTCAAAACTGAAGAAAGCTTAAAATGGGAAGCTAGTGGAACATTAACAAGTTTCACATTGTTCATAGAGAACTTTTCAAGTACTTTCTCCACATACTTCTGCTGTGATAACCAAAGCTTACCATTTTTCCTGTCTCTGTGTATCTCCATACCCAAGGTATATTTTGCTGCTCCAAGATCCTTCATATCAAACGTCCTAGAGAGTTGAGCCTTTAGCTTGTTGATCTCTTCCATGCTTTTTCTTGCAATAAGCATATCGTCAACATACAAAGCTAAGATAATGAATATGCCATTGAAACTTTTGAAGTATACACAATGATCATACTCACTTCTTATAAAGTTCTGGCTCACGATGAAGGAATCAAACTTCTTGTACCATTGTCTGGGAGACTGCCACAGACCATACAATGATTTCCTGAGCTTTCAAACTAATCTTTTGTTGCGACCTCGTACAAAACCTTATGGTTGTTCCATATATATCTCTTCGTTCAAATCACCATGTAGAAAATTTGTTTTAACATCTAACTGTTCTAACTCAAGATTAAGCAACGCAGTTAGTGCCAACACAGTACAAATAGAAACAAGTTTTACAACTGGAGAAAAAATCTCATGAAAGTCTATACCTTCAACCTGAGAATAACATTTTGCTACCAGTCTCGCCTTATACCTTTCAATACTTCTGTCAACTTTCCGTTTCAGCTTGAAGACCCATTTGCATCCAACAACACTTCTCCCTTCAGGAAGCTCTACAAGATCCCAGGTATTGTTCTTGGCTAAGGAGTCCATTTCTTCTTCCATAGTCTCTTTCCATTTTTTGCTATCTGTATCATCTACTGCTTCCTGATATCAAGAAGGTTCCCCATCTTCAGTAATCAAAGCAAAAGATGAAGCAGAATATTCATACTTTTGGGAATTTTCCTTTCCCTTGTAGACCTTCTTAGAGCGACTGGTTGCTGAACTGGTTCATAAACTTGCACTGGTTCAAAAGCTTCAACGACTTCCTTTGTGTCTTCAACACCTTTTTCTCCAGAAGTCTCTCCTTCCTTTCGACTGTCACCGAAAAGTCTAGCTTCCAACTGAACTCGTTTATTTGGCGATACCTGTTCCTGTTCAATTCTTTCAACAGTGGATTTTAAAAGAGAGGATTCATCAAATGTTACATCTCTACTAATGACTATCTTTCGCAATGTAGGATCCCACAACCTATATCCTTTCACTGCATAGTCATACCCAACAAAGACATAACATTTCGACTTTGGATCTAATTTAGAACGCTGACTTTTTGGAATGAGAGAATAAGCATCACAACCAAATATCCTCAAACGTGAATAGTCACAAGACTGACCTGTCCAAACTTCTTCAGGAATTTTACAATCAATTGCTACTGAAGGTGATCTGTTAACTAAATAAAAAGCAGTTGGAGGCTAGAATTTTCGGTGACAGTACCACTTGCTGTATCGATATGGGAAATAATGAAGAAAAGAAACTAAACACAATCGGTTATACATTGACCAAGAAAAGAAACCGAATTCACACACACAAATAAATACTCAGAATTTATGTGGTAAAACCTCGACAAGGTGTCAAGGAAACATCCACGGGGAAAGAGATTGGAATTTATTATTCAACAATGATTCTCCTCACTTACATTTCATGGGCATTCACTAGTTTTATATCATCGACCTCCGTTACATAACTGACATTTCGGTTTAAAACTGACTAATTACATTTTACCCAAAATTACTAATTCGTTGTCAAACTAACAATTTCCTTCAAACAATGAGACATATGGCCCTTTCAATTTATTCAACGAATTCAAATCACAATAGTTCTCGCCTAGCCACACGCACAATAGTGTCTTGCGCCTCCTCACCAGAACAACCACAAGATTTACATTGTAGCAAATGAATCCCTTAATTGGTTCTCAACTCCACAACATAAGATCTGATACCAAATTAGAAAACACATAGTTGTTTAACTCATTCGTAAGCATGCTCACACTTGCTCACTCCAAATACATCACAACATGTCCCATTGTATAAGGATGGGATCAGTAGACTCGATGGACATAACAATGTAACAATGTGAAGAATATAGACTCCTACTCAGCGACAACTCATTTACATTGGAAAACAATCACTTCTAAAACTACACCTCATAAGTCACATAGATCTAGAACATTTATTGACAACTTAAGTCACATAACTAAAGTCACATAGATCTAGAACATTTATTGACAACTAAAAAACAACCCAAAAAATGTATCACATTTCCATTTCTACATTATTCTAGAGCTTGTTGAGCTGTTGGAGTCTTCCTTCTGCTTCTATTGATTATGCAAATCTACTAGATGGAGGTGCAATCCTTCCATTTCATCTTTCATTCTTTGAATATGAGCTTTCTGGTTTTGCATAGTTTCGCGCAGGTCAAGAATTTGTTGCATAAGCTCTAAGACCTTTGCAAAACAGTTTAGAGGAGGATGAGGGCATAACTGACAATTGTGTTCCATTAGACTTTGGGTGCAATTTTGTTTGACTAGAGTGGTCTCCCAAGACTAGAGCTTGCGATAGAATATCATTGCCTTCTTCGACCGGTTATTGTTGAGAGAAAGGAGGAGGAGCTTCGAGTTGTCCTTGAGTTGATTTCCAGAAGAGAAGCTCTATTTTTGTTAGCCGATTTGAGATGAGTCTTATGAGCACATATGAGCTAAGAACGAAGAAAGTGATTTCACTTAGAGGATAGAGAGATGAAGTCTGAATTTAGAAGGGACCAATCACTCGCTTGGACTGCAGTTTGAACATAATATAATCACCCCAAGCTGGAAGGCACTCTTCAACATAATATCAACATATCTAGGATGTTGTCAATGCATCAAGATCTTCCATGTTTCCCTGATCTCAATTAGAGCCAATACCTTGAAAATGAAATGATTTATGTCGATTATATTGTGTACGAGGGATGAGGGAATGGAAATCGAGAAGCCCTGATTTAACTCCAAGCCACCGTAGACGAGAATATGAGTTGGATCTTTGTACAAAGAGGACGTCCTCGAGGAAACATTTGCGTACTGAAATTTCCTGCAAAGGAATTTCGCACAAGGATTGAGATGATATGAAACTAGTGTGAAGCCTCCTATTTGTACTTCAATGCCAAGCAAGATCTTTCGCCTATGTGGGAACGTAAGCCATGAAATATCCACTGAATTATTCATCACATTCATGCTATGGGGAGAGTGAATTAGCAAGAATTGAACTAGATTCTTGGGATACTTCTCCAAGAGCAAGTATCGTTATTTTTCATTTTCCCTTCTTCCCGACAATAAGTTATATTAGCTTGCTCATCGGCGGCTCAATTCTGGTTGCGGAGGATACGATGGAAGGTTTTTTGAGCAAAAAAATTCCGAAGTGTCAAAAATTCTACCAATGAGAGAAAGAGCATTATTAGAAGGGAGGGAAGACATAATCAAGAGAGATTCCCTCGACATTTTTTTTTTTTTTTCAGAAGAAAAAAAGCGAGATATATTATATTGAGGTCATATAATTACAAAAATGAAACTCATCTGGAATACATATATCATCTGGAATACGTATATGCATGAGTGTATAGAGTTCAGAATTCTGAGTATGAAGAATCATATCAGTGTGTATCATGTGAAGATAGTGTCCATATGAGAAATATCTATTGGAGGATCATATATAATAAAGCATATATTGTGTGAAACATTATGTTCCATATATATCGTGCCATTCTGTCATGATGTTGTCCATGATGGTGGATGACGACATGGTTGAGTCATTAAATACATGGTCATTCCGCCATTTCCATACAGACCATAAGAAAAAGAGGATGAGAAATCTTCTGTTCCCTTTCTGATTGCTCCACCAAATGAGTGCTGCACTAGGAGAGTCAAAATCTGTCAGTGTAAAATCAAAAGAGTTTGACAGAACGTACCAGATCTGCTGAATGACTGGGCATTTGAATAGAGGGAATACCGATTTCTTTAGCTAATTAAAGTCCAAGGAGGAGGTCATACATTTTTATTACATTGTTTGGTTTCTTCCCATGCCCTAGGCGCATCTCATCTTCTTTTCTCCATCAATATTGATGATAATCACTCTTCTTCTACCACTTCTTGATATTAAAAATTTTCAATTCACTATAAATATAATAATAAAAATATTAAATTTAATTAATTTCTTAAAGATAATATAAATTTAAAATAAGTAATATTTTTATCTTTTAGTTAAACTATTAAAAAATATAGAAAAAAAAAAACAAACGAATTTTATATTCAATTTAAATTTTAAATTTTTATTTTGTAGAAGTAAAGCATTATGTATTGTTATTGGTTTTTATAATTTTTTAAAAGTAATTTCATTTTCTTAGTTTGTAGGTTTCTATGGAGTGGTTTTTTAGTTGAATACGGATAATCCACAGTGTTCTTCATTGTTTTTGTCGACGTTTCGAGCCTATACCAAGACTCATCATGAGGACTGATATACAGAGAGGAGAAAAACTAGAGATAAATAGGGTTAAGGAGGGCTGCTGAGTATAAGCCGACCAATTTTATATAATTATTCTTATTTTCT
>APFE030786426.1:51303-67077 GCA_000404065.3 Pinus taeda | reverse complement strand
ATTTGTATTTATTAATTTAAGTGTATATTTCATTATTTATATTATGTTTGATTATTATAATAGTATTAATTTTATTATATTTTTATAATTGTATTAATTTATTATATTTATTTATTATGTATTCCATAATTAATTATTTTTACTGATTTTCTTTATAAGTTTTAATTTATAAAAATCATATAAGTGTTATTAATGTGGGATTGGTTCTTTATAATGTTATATATTAATTTATATAATCATTTTGTGTTATTATTAATTACTATATTATTAATTAATATAATTGCTATTTTACATAGATTTACATATATATGCATGTTTTTATTATTTCATTTAGTTTTTTATTTGAATTAAGAGCATTATGTTAATCCATTAATTAATTAATTAATTAATTTAATTATTTAATTTATATTACAACTAATAACTAAGGTTAAATTGAGAGTTTTATATTGTTATATTTTATTTAACATAATTCATTTAAAAGTTTTTTAGAAGCCTTAGGTTTAAAGGAGAAGGCCTGATTTCAAGAATACCTAGAGCACATTTCTATCAAGCAGCTTAATATTATTGTTTATCATAGAACCAACTAGATGGATTAAGACGAAAGGGTCAAATTTCTTAAAGACCTAAGGGGTTAGGCTGGGCAAGGGCAAGAAGAGGGGAGGAAGGGGGAGGATGGGGAAGGGAAACTAATTCAATGGGCGAGAGAAGAAGATTCCAATTTTTACTAATTTCCAAGCCTCCATCTCTATTAAGGTTACGGGGGTATTTAATGATTTCAATGGCCTCACATACTTTCTGTTTGAAATGGTGTTTCTCATTTTTTTTAATAGAGCGAATGAAAAGTTGAGTGAATCAATTATTCTTTACTACATATGTATTAATAATTTGAGATACTAAGGAAAAACAAGATATTCAAGATCTACTACCCTAAAACATCTTGCTGCTATATTCTTTGTTAATAAGTTAGGTCATTTGGCCTAATATTTTAATCCACCATTACATTGGGCTTGTTGATATTAAGATATTATTGAAAGCCCTTAATGCTTGGGAATAAAACCTCCAATTACCAAGGGAATCTCTACTGAGAAACATGCGTTGCTATCAACATCCATTATCATCCCTTGATATCAAGGATGACATGGAAACCCCCCAGGACACTTCCACACTTAGGAAGGAGCACAAGGATTCACGATGCATCAATAGTGTTGGCGATGTGTCCTTGTGGATCATTGCTTTGCACCACAAAACACATAATACATGATTGGAAACAAGATTCAAGCTCCAACCTTACTCATAGCAACAACATTCTTATAATAATGTTTAATTGGGTTGGTTGATCTTGTGCCTAGGGAAATATATTAAGTCATAGTGTGAATGATAACTAAGAGAATGCTCCTTTATATAGGGGATCTTTTCTTCCACCGATATATTTTCCCAGGTGGCTATTGTATTGCATTAATGTGGAATAGAGATTCATAACTTATCACAAATTAATTAAAAGTGAACTTATAAAAACTAAACCAAAAAATATATCAAATAAACGTCAAGGCTTAAAATATTAGTCCATTGCCTCTCTACATCCATTTGTTATAGGAACATTATGAGGAATAATGACATCTTCCATGAGAATATCACTACTAGAATTAATCATTTGTACCTTGTAAAATGCTCAATCGCAATCCATCTTATCTTCATACTTTGGATCCATCTTCCTACACTAAAGACACAAGGCATTATCCATGCAACTAGCTTTGTCGCTCTATTTAGATAACTTTATTCCTCTTAGTAGAGTGGATAAATAGAAATTTGAGATCATAGGTGAATTTAATAAGATGTTGAAACTCTAGAGTTATAGAGCTCCAACAAGATGCATCTTTCACAAAGCAATATTCCATCACATCAATCATGACCAAGGTATTCTTAGTAGTGCTCAATGCTTGGGAATCTCGCCTCCAATTATTAAGGACATCTTGCCTATGCAATGGACGTCACCATTAATGTCTTACTAGAGATGACAATTGTATGTCCATATTGATGTGATCCCACAGTTAGGGAGCATGAGGGATGCATCCCCAAGGTTAAGAACAGATCCCTATGGATCACTAGTTTGCAATCTAACAATAAAGTGAGAATTATACACAAAGTAAGCTTCAAGTTCCATCCTTACTCATAACAACAAAGCTCATGTATGGTCATTTACATGGTTCATTGATTCTCGTGGCTAGGGAAAGTTAATAAGTCAAGTAAAGATTAAAGAAAATCACAGTTAATGAATTGATCTCCTTATAAAACATTTCTTTGACATCAGTTTTTCACATTAATGTGGTGAATTAGGTTTAGTGTTCTAAAAAAGTTCTTATGACTTCAAACTCTCATTTAACATTTCAAGAATTATGAATATAATCACACAAAGTGTTCTTGGAACTCAAATTCAAAATCAATTACATGTAGATATGAGTTCTTAACCAAAATATTAGACAATGCCCTATGAAAAGACACCCACATGCCAGTGATAAAAAAAATTGACTCACGATGATGTAGGGATACATGGAGATCACAAAAGGATTGAATTTAAAACTACAATCAATTATGAGTAAGGGTCATTAACCAAAATGTTACACAAATGTTTGTTGAAGATACTTATGACAATGACAGAAATTTGATGCATGGTATTGTAATAATGTGTAGACATTATAAGGTCAATTGAATTTAAAACTAACTAAACTTATAATACACATTGTTAATTAAAACATAAATATTTAATATCTATGATGTGTAGACTGGTTGGTTTGAGTAGGGTTTAGTCCCAACTGTGAGTAGATCCTAGTGATCCCACCATGGGTAAATTGTTCTTCCATCCAAACTTCAACCCATCCTAGTTTTTAAAAACATAAAAATAAATAAATTATTTAATAAAATATCCATCTCATGGAAAACTAAAATGCATTTTAATATAATTCTTCAAATAAAACATGGATATTTAATAAGATATCCATATCATTAGGAATCCAATTGTGATACAGTGGCATTGCAAGGATTCTTCAACTAAAACAAGGATATTTGATAAGATGCCCATGCTATAAGAAATCGAATTGTGATAGGGTGATATTGTAGAGATTTCAAATTTAAAAATAAAAATAAAAAATTGCATGCAATTTTTTGACCAAGCATATTAATTATATTGTTAATTACATTGAAAAAAAAAATACATTTTATAGATATAATGTTATAAGAAATCGAATTGTGATATGGTGATATTGCAAGGATTTGAAATTGGAAAATCGATTACTTTGTATGTAAATTGCTAACTAAGCACAATTATACATTGAAAAAAACAAGCATTGCTAACTTTGCATGTTAATTACATTGATATTTTTTTATAGGATTGGCTTAACAGGTCTATTAGCTTATTAGTTGTTGAGTGGGAGACCTACATTTCATAGTTATGTGTCGCGGGTATCACACTTTATGATCAGGATGATAAATTGGCATGGATGGGTCAGATAATCAAGGGTAAGATGGTGGCGAGGGAGATATATTATAGGTTTTTTTTTTCTTGCTCTTGAAAATAGGTCATGGTTTTAGAAATCTTGGTATTGGGAGATCGTGTAGAAGTTAAAATGTTTCTATTGGTTGTCTTTGCACAATAGAATTTTCATGTGGGAGAACCTTTACACAAGGGTTTCAATGGTCGTGGCATATGCATTATGTGTATGAATGATGTTGAGGATGTGAGGCACTTATTTCTAACTTGTCCCTTTGCGTCCATGGTATTTGTTGGGGTTTTACATCTATTAAACATAGATATGATTTGGATGTAGGGCTCGCTAGAGAATTGTCTTCATCACTGGTTCGATTCTCAAAATGATCATTGTGCATTGCCCTTCTACATCATCTAGGGCATCTGGAAAAGTCAAAATTCTAAGATATTCGAACAAAAAGTGGCAAATGTTAGGAGCACAGTGTTAAAGATCATGAAATATTATGCAGAGATTGGTCCTAGGAAGAAGAAACAAAACAAGAGAACAATTTGGCTAAGGAACATATGGAGGCACTACCCTGTTGGATCCTTTGACGATGCATGTTTGCAAAGGAAGTGCAGATGTGGTGCTTTCATTATAATATAGCCTCACAGATTCTAATATTTTTTGTGGGAGGGTGGAATTGGTATCAACAACCATGCATAAATCATTGCATTTTGGAGCGTTCTTATCTGTGTCAAGTGGTTGGGCATCAATGTTTTACATGTGCATGAAGGTTCAAAAGGAATTATTTTTTGGGTCTTGTGGCATTCACAATTTCATCTTCCATTGCTCTCTAATTGGATGCGTCATATTCGTACTCTGGAGAAGTCTTTCCAACAATTCTCCTTAATGCACGTCTAAAGGGAACAAAACCGGGTTGCAGACAATCTGTTAAAAAAAGGAATGATGATCGCCCCGGGAGTGATCGATTTTGAAACTTTTGCCCATGGTTCTTTGTCTAATGCAGGGAGCATCAACATCATATAGGGTCACTTAGTTGGTTCTCTGAATGTGTGAGCTTTTGCATTTTTATTTAAGATGGACTATAGGTTCAATTTTTCTGTGGCAGTCTTTAACTTTTTATAGTTTTTTTTAATAGTTATCACGTCTGCTAGAATAGATATTTATATGTTTCGTAAAAGAGCGACTAGAGCATAGTACAATTGATACACTTAGATGATTCTGGATCGAAGGACTTTCTTTGGAAAATAAAACTAACACAACCACATCAAAAATGTGGTTGATATAAGTTGTAACAACCCTGGTGAAAATTTCATGTAATAAAAGATAAAACAATAACCACGGATGAATGGGACACTTATTCCAAGTTGAATGTTGAGCAAGACATCCTAGGGGGTGTTCACCTAGTTGTTTATGGCTACGAAAATTGGCAAAGGCAATGGCTAAGGCTTTAGAAAAGCAAAATGGCATTTTTGGCACAATTATTTATTAAAATAATGGAAATTAGGAGAAAAAGGAAGTGAAAGGTCACCGGTTGCATGTGTGCGGAAAATAGAGGCCTCATTCATAAAAAGGCTTCTGAGCATCAGTTGGTAACATTTTGTCAGTTTAGATTTGGAACTCTCTCATTATTCTCTTTCTCTCTCATACAATTGGATATGTAGAGTTTTCTTGGAGCACTTTGGCATTGGAGCAAGAAAGGAAAAGAAGGCAAGAGGAAGCAAAGATCAAGAAACTACAATAGGATTCGTTGCAGGTATTGACTCACATGTGTATTTTCCTTGCTAGATTTTTCATGCATGGGATTGCATGTGTTTCTTTTCTACCATGGCATGGGTTTTTTCAGGTGTGACAGTATTTTCAGCCTAGCCTTGCCATTTCCTGATAACTTTGATGAGATGGGTTCTCTCATTCGATTTATGTGGGATGGTCGGATTGGATTCGAAGTTGAGCGGGGTGGATCTCTGAATTGACAAACACATGGTGTAGTGGTCCCTGAACCAGACCGAGGATTCACAAAGCCACTGGCCTAGTAACCCCTAAACCAGACTGTGGGTTGCGGTAAAGCCAGATTGTGTGCCTCAGTGGGCGTAGGAATCCTTGTCGATGAATGACAAGATATACAGTAAAGCCAAGAGGTGGATTTTCTCTTCGTTGGGCTTAGTGATTCCAGGATGGAATGCACGGTAAATCCTAGAGAGTATGTCTCGATGTAGGGCCTAGTGATCCCTGAATTAGACTGTGGATGCACGATAAAGCCTGAGAGACTAGGAGGCACTCAAATTCCTGACGGTGTAGGCAAAGAACTCGGGTGGCATCCACATTAATTGGTGTTCTTGATGTGTTATATGAGTCCCACATTCATGCTTGGAATATGGCACGAGGGTGATTGGCTGAAGAGAGACTTGGCTAAGCCAATCTATGGTCGGGTGGAATGTGGTAGTCCCATCTCCAGTTGGTTCATTGCATTGATTAATGAGAAATTCATTCCATTAATTTTCATGTGTAAATGTATTGATATATATATATGGATTTTGATGGTTGATATATTCATTGTAATTTTGTTCCTATTATGCTGGTTAGATGTACATTTTTTCACAACAACTATGTATGGCTCTCAGCATGTTTTTACCTGTATTTGAATGGATATGGTATCTATGACCTAATAAGTGATAAGGCAACAAATGACATGAGGAAACAATGGTTCATGGCGATTTTCAGATAAGTATGAGATCCCTACACTTAATTATGTTGTTTACACCTGTAGGTTACATGTCGATGATATGTTTAACGAAATTCCTGTCAAGGCTAGTAGGGGTCTGGTTAAGGTCTTGTTGAGTTTATTGCTTTTGCTTCATTTTTTTCCCTATACTTTACTTGATTCTAAGCTTTCATTCCATTCTGGGCAGTGGCCTGGACTTTGGGCCTGAAAAATTGGCTTAAATCTTGGGATCGCTGGCACAAAACTGGCAAGTTTGGTCCACAATTGCTGGCATGTAGGCCTATGCGAGTGACTCTAGGTTTGTGATCGCTCCCTTGCCCATAACATGAGAGCAACATGGCCTCAGAGGTCCAGAAAAACAGTGTGACCTAGGGACAGGTTGTTTGAGTGACTGACTTGTTTCCTGAGGGTTTTGTTGATGATGTTGGATGATTGTGTGTGATGTTCCATCGATTCTACTTCCTTAAGGCCGCCTAGGAAGTCAAATCTGATCATAGTAGCCTCTGGTCTCATGTTTACCCTGGTTGGCACGGTTACTTGGGTGGATGTAGGTGGAGGGTGTTACATAAGCCATAGACATCAACTTATTTTCTCAAATAAATAATCAATTAAAGCTCTTTCTCAATTGATTCATTTTCAAAATTCATAATATCTTCTACATGAAAGAAAATAATACTACTTTAGATACAAAAAATTAATAAAAACTCTATTAGCATACATATCTCATAAAAATATTATGCATCGAAAATAAAGAAATTTAAACCCTAAACCCTACATTAAACATATTCTCAAAGTTTATGTTCAAATTAGTTACAATGTAAGAATTAAACCATAAACTCTACTTTGACTATAGCCATATAAAATATAAATAGAAACCTATTCAATAAAATACTATATATATCATAGATTTGGTGATAAAAATAATTGCATCACGGAAGGTATAACTCAAAAATATACTAAATGAAAATATGAAAAAAATTATGCACTAACACAGAAAACAAAAGACAAGAATGTTAAAATTCATTAAAAAATACAAAACTAAATTATTTAATCAACCTATTTGCCAATTTAAAATATAATGCTACCCGTACAAATATATATGCTTCTAAACTGCCATATTTAATGACAATTGGCAGATTCACACGGACAATCTATAGAGGGTTGTCAACGGAGGCATGGGTTAAATTTGACGGGTGCCCCTACTCGTCAGGGAATTCTTTTATGACGTTTTTACTTTTAAATTGCTTATCACACGAATTTTAATTTTTATTTGTACTAGTTTCATTTAATTTCTGCAAATTGTATTCATAATTGTTGCAATTTTCCATTGTTGCAAAATTTTCATTCTCTTGTTATACCAGTCCACTCAAGTCTTATTGGTACATTTTCTTTTGAGACTTGTTGATGAAACTTTTTTGTGATTTTTCCAAGCTGTCGAAATGTTGAACTTTTTTTTTTTTAAGATGGAAATAGTAAGAAAATAGATGGAAAATATGTATCTGCATATTTGTAAATATTTTTATTTCTAAAAGAATAACAAAAATTAATATTATAAAGTGAAAAAATATATATTCATAATTACTCTCACTTGAAAATAGTCTTGAAAATAGTGAATGTAAATATTGTTGCAACTAAATTACATAAAAATAAATAAAATCAATTAACAGAAATTGAAACACACATACCATGTTTTCCATTTATGTCACTACGATGTCAATCCTATTAAACGAACAATAGTTGTGAAATAAGTTTCAAACCAAAAACATGATGTGCATGAACAATGTAAATGTTGAAAAAGTAGATTCAATATCAACATGTACACAAACTAAATTTTGGATAGTTTTACCAAAAGAGGTAATTGTCAAAACACCACCATTACAAACATAAACATAAAAGAAAAAACTTCAAATATTTAAGATTCCTCATTCTTTAGCATCTTTCTAGATGTCATATACCCTATCCCATTCCACCATCGATGAATCAAGCCCAATTAGGGACACTCACATCAAGGCATCCAATGCAACTAATGATAGCTTTGTTCTTCGGACATCCTTTATTATGTTTTGTCTTGAGAATCTTCTCACAAGCCATTGTACTTGCATGAATAGTAAGTATTGCCTACCATAACTTTGACATGTTAGGAAAATTTGTATGCAACCCTATAACTTAAAAATCCTCCATGCACCTCTCATGGATGATCCCTCACAATTAACACAAAGAGTGTCAACAAATGGATGAAACTCTTTCAAACAAGCCTCAAAATCAAATGTAGTTTTGTTTTCTTCACTTTGATAATAAGGATGTTGTAAGTGTTGAAAAAGATTTTCGACCCAACGCTTTGAATTTCATTCTCTGCCATGAATATCCTCTAACTAATGGCAAGGGCTAAACAACCTTGCTGAGTTGAAAAATGCAAGACCAGGTTATCTTCCGTTCAAATTCTCTATGAGAGCTTGAACATAATCATTTGCAAGTTGTTTGCAACTTTCTATTGAACCTTCAATACACGGTCTCCATGATTGTTTTTGTATATTGACACAATCATCACATGGATGTGGAATTGCTACAAATCGTAGTTTGTGCTTGTGAACAAGCCCCTCCTTATCACAAAATTTCTAGAAAGCCAAATTTAGAGGCATCTATAAATTTAGATAAATAACATGTGCCATCTGCAAATGTGTCGCCTCTTAAAAACCACATTTTCAAAGTGTTTACAATGATATATAGGCTGCCCCAAAAGAGCTTACATCAATGTACTCTTCTTGGAATTGCTTGTTCAACTTGTTTAATTCACACATTATGTTGGAAGCATATGTAAACAAAATTGTACTAAAAAGATTCTTGCCTTATCATACCATGAGTCTTTTCTTTCATTTTCCACAATGTTAATATGGGAGGCATAAGTACAACAAGTCTTTCATTGAATTGTCCCCTTGAAAGCCATCTAACTCCATGGATTTGAAGAGTTGGAAGAGTTTAAAGTTACATAAGTTCCTGTAGAGCAATCAGTTGACTATTTATTTTCATAGAATTTTGCACCCAAGAATATACCTTATTTACTAATTTCTCAATAAACAATAATTCAGGTATTCTTTTTGAAGCATCTAATGCAACTAAAGCTTCATGATGAGCAATGCAATGAACACCTGCAAGATTAGGTACATCTTTCTTCAAGAAAGTAATAAAACTATTCCCATTGTTAACCGTTGAAGAAGCACCATCTGTGGAAACTCCTATCAATCTTTCTTTTGAAAGACCCCTTGATTCCATAAAATGTTTGATTGCATCAAGTTGTTTTCCCTCTTCCATCGCAAACATTTATGAGCTTTAAAAACTATGAAATTGGAGGGCCCAATCCTTTTGAGTTTAAAAACGTGGCATAAACCACAAGATATTTTTCTAAGCTATAGTTTGTACTTTCATCTAGCATTAATGAAAAAAAGGATTATCTAGCATTTTGGAAATTTGTAGCTCTTCAAGATATTGAGATATATCAAAAGGAATTCTTTTGCAACCATGTGACTTGTATATGATGTGTAATCTTTATTCTTTGGCGTATTTGGTTTATGTAAGGACAGTGTAAACAAACAAAGAGATTCATATTTTGAGAGTGGTAGATCCTCTTGCACCATCCAATATACTAATTTCATAATAGTGATGACTCTTTCTTTGTTCATATCATGAATGCATGCAATGTGTTCTATAATAGACTTCACCTTCTTCTCATTTCCACATATCCACTTTGCTTGTGAGAGTTTATGGATGCTTAAACTAGCATGAACAACTATAGAATAATGTTTCAATGTATAGAAACTAGTCCCAATTCCCCATGACCCCATTTCTTTATGCATTTCACAATATATGCATTTCATAGTTGTATTTCCTTCATGCTTTGCCTCTCTCAACCACTTATACTTAGTTTTCCACTGTCACGAAACTCTCTTCTTACTTTCATTTTTCTTTTCTTTTGGGTGCTAGGTTCGCCCTCGTGAAATTCTTCATCACTTTCTTCATTATGCCCCAAGACATCTAAATCTTCATTTAGATCAAAATCATGATCTTATTTATCGGGCAATGAAACTTGAGATGTAGTAGACCATCCAAAGAACTCTTTGATAGAAAGTTGATTCCCTTTTTTTGAAGACATTTTTTGATATATAATACCTATATAATAAAAATAAATTTATTAGTATATATGAATTTCATTTCATCAATTAAAACCATATTAAAAAATTATTCTTGCACTGATTTCAAGAAAAGATATTAACCAGGGAATATACTTATTTATTCTTTATAATATTTAATAATATACCTATTAATTCTTTATAATATTTAATAATTTCTCAAATCTAGGTAAACATTTTTTCAATATGTACAATAAATTGTCTATTTTTTCTATCTATTTCAGTCATTTGTACAGGCAAAAAAGTTGAATGTTTTAGCATAAATATAGCTTTTGTTTGCATTTAATAATGGTGATTTCAACAACACTATTTCTTGGAGTTCAAAGTGGACATATTCAAATTTTTATTTGAGTTATTATTTCTCTATTCACTTTTTGAAAGAAAAAAACCTAATTTTTTATTTGGTTTAAATTGTATTAAAGCCATATTTATTTCAATTGTATTAATTGAGTTACTCCTTCTTGAGTACTTATTGCAATTTTCCTACATAGTAGGTTGCTCTCACTATGGTGGACTAAAAAAGTTGCAGCACTTGGTCGTTGTCTGTTTCTGCCAAAATCAAAACATAAAATTTAGTTATTTTTGAATTGTTTTGGAATGCCAACAAAAAATATGAAGACAGCCTCTAAATTTCACTGTAAATTTCTATCAAATATTGAAGAAGAATAAATGTGAAACATTTCTTTTAAGATAATCAATTTATATCTTCAAAAATATAATTTTTTAAAATAATCAATTTATATATTAAAAAAATACAATTTAAATAATGAAAATTTACATTTCTACTTAAAAAATAAATATAAAATAATAAAACTAATACCTAAATAAAAAAAAATTCAAATAACCAAGGAGCAAGAACCAAGACAAGTGGCAAAAATAACAAGATGTAACCCAAAAGTAACAAGATTTATGTTTTTGGGAAAATATTTTTTTAGTTTTCATTACAAATCCATCCTTGCTATATTAAAAGAAAAAATGATGATATTTATAATAATAAGTAGACACTACATGGACTACAATAATAAATAGTTTCGTTTAACCGTAGAATCTGATTACCCATGTCTCTGCACAGGGGAAAAAAATAACAAGATGTCACCCAAATTCATCAAGATAACAAGATGTCATCCAAATCCATTAAGATTCAGAACATCTTATTTTTATTAAAATTTATGTTTCTTGGAAAATATTATTTTAATTTTCAATACAAATCCATCCTACAACAAGACACTGCAACCAGTCGTAAGTATATTGTTGGGTTTAATATAAACATGAAAGTAACGTATTTAAAATTATGTTAATAGCTCAAGTTAGAATAACAATTCAAAAGTAACATTCCATGCACTACTTTATTATTGACTCCCTTCTCAATGGGAGGAAGTCTGGCATTCATGTGAAAGTCATTGGTGACAGTCACTCATTCATGTGAAAGTCATTGGTGACATTCACTCTGTATTGGTTCTATAAGGACTGAGAGTGTGTTTTTTAAGTTGAATTGAACATTCAAAAGTTTAACATTCCATGCGTTGTTTTATTATCGACAATCTTCTCAATGGGAGGAAGTTTGGCATTCATGTGACACAAATTCTAAAGAAGCAAACATCGAAGGGGAGTCTTTTGGCAACTCTAGATGACCACTCATGGTGTTGGTGCCCAAAGACGTGGGTGATTTCGAGCAATGTCGGCCTCTCTATCTGATAAGAAATCAACAATAGAAGAATCAATTAGAGAAAGAGAATCACGATCACGAAGGAAACTTTGAAAGTGCTACTCATCAATGTTGAGGGGCTAGAGAATTCTGTATTTCGTTAATAACCTCTATTTCTTTGATTTTAGTAGTAAACAAGGCCAATAAAACACAACAATGATGGCAAAAGTGAAGATAAAAGTTTAGAAATGGTAGATTCTAAAGAGATGTTAAGATCATAGAGGCAATCTAAAAAATTGTACAGGAAATATGAACGCGAATTTCTTTGGATGCTAGTTTTTGTTTTTTGTTGTTGTTGTAATGTATATTTCAAAGGTATTGTCATGTGTCTTGATTTCATTGCTTATGGAACTATGGATAAACATATGAAATTTTATGTATTGGATGATATATTGTTTAAAGGTGTCTATCCATATTCATCAAGCTTTTATTGAGTTAAAGCACATTTTGGAAAGTAGTGTTGGAATAAAGTAGTGCATGGAATTTTGTTTTTGGATGTCTGGAGAATTTTAGTAGAAGGATGGTCGAAGTGATGCAGAGTGAGTTTCTTTCGCATGTTCTTAGCATAAATGGTGGAGTTTTTTTTGCAAATCATGTAATCCATGATGAATTGATGAAAGCAGTTGAACCTTATGCAGTGAGAAATTCAAAGCCGAAGTTGTCTGACAATGAGGATCTTGTAGGTGTTTCTGTCTCTTCTTCTTTCTCTTCAAGGGCAGATACATATGAGGCTTCTAGACAACAATTCTGTTAGAAATGTTCCAGAGATGTCAGCATGTGCACCCACTATTTCAGGCTCCTAGTCTGAATTGCTAATGAAAGGATGCAATAACGCTGGAGATGTGGCTTAGTACCCGAGTTTTCATGCAAAAGCCAATAATCAATATCAATATGCAGTCGTTCTAGACCAAGCTATGGATATGGGTTTGCAGTCTATGCCTTCATCTCAAATGGGTTCTTCTCAGCTGGGATTCAATTCATCTCAGTCATTGAGCATATCTAAAATATATGAGCAGATTCAGGTCAATATACAGATGCATAAGAAACAACAGATGGACTAGCTACAATTGCAACTTTTCTTAGCCAAAAGCCACCATTCACAGCAAGTATTTGGGTCTCCAGGCTACCATTGTCATCAACAATAGCTGAAACAATTAAAGGATTTATAAATATCAAGAAACCTACTTGGGGCAAGAGCTCAACCAATGATTTTTTTACAAAAAATGATTCAAAACTGGGTATTGCAAGGCCTGCCAAGCTCTATAGAGGAGTGAGACAGAATCGAGCCTACGAGTGATTGATTGACTCACTGAAAACAACCAAAGAGAGAGACAGAGAAATAAGACAAGGAAAAGATGAGGAAATAAGGCAAGAGAAAATGACAGTGTTGAAATGCAATTTTTTTATACAGATAATCAATGCTATGGTAACATAGACACCGTTTTCTAGAGTCGAAATGGTGCCCTAAAGCTAGAATTCAGGGAGATGGTCAGCTTAAACAACTCATATAGCCTAGAGGATGGTGGTTGACTGGTTAGTAAGCTTAAATAAATTAAGATGCGAGAAAACCTGAAGCTTATGGAAAATCCCTAAATTAGTATCCTAGATTTTTTTAACCTCCCAGAACTTTGTGCCCTCTATAATTATTTAATCCCAACCTGTCAGAGATTGTGCCTCTGTAATTATTTAATCCCTTTTGCATTAATTAATTTTCAACTATAACCATTTTCTATCCTGATGATGGATCCCCTTTGGGGTTCGAAACGTCGATCTAATGAACCAAGTGTTGTGGATAATCCGGGTCATAATTTTCCAACCATTTTCTTCTTGCACATTGAGCACAGCAAGGGAGAACCATTGTGTCAACTAATGCTTTGGAAACAAAATAATCAGAATGCTGAGAACAAGGTATCGGTTATCACTTATTGGTTATTTGGTATACTAAGTTCTAGGTTTTGTAGCATTTGAAGTTCCAGATTCTGGAGCATTCTGCCTATGCCCCTACTCCTTATGAGAATTCACATCAAGCTATAACTTACAGACTTGTAGTTAATTGGAATTTGGAACTTGGAAGTTAAAAGCCAAGCGAATCACCATAACATAATTGGGCAGTGGGTAGTTGGGAGGTCACCCACCCGATTAATTGTTATGGCATTTACGACTTGAAGACTTGAAGTTGAGATTTATGGCTTCGTCCTGTATGCTGTAAATTATAACATGTTGTAACCTTTACATGCGATTCAGATCCAAGCATCATTAAGGAAGGTATTAATGAATCATGATGATTCACGCTCACCTTTAAGTTTTAACGACATCACAACTTATATCAGAGTCCACTATTCTAATTTTTGCCAACTTGCCAAGCCACACACACACATATATATTAAAACTTGTAGAATTGAGGCTTCTGTGATTCATCATAGTTGTAAGAAGAGCTTCGGCGTAAATCACATGAAAAAGACCTTTGTCGACGCGTTTCGAACCAACTAGTTTGGTTCATCATCAGGACAAGTTGAAGAAACAGATCTGGCCTAGCAAGTTAAATAGACTGAGCAGAGACTCCAACGGCTACATAACAACTATATTTGACTCTAGGACCTAGGCCATAATTATATTAATAAATTTAATCTTATTATTGTATTTTTATAATATTAAGATAATAATATAATCTTTTATTTCTAGAGATAAGAGAAATTAGGTATGATTAATAAATGAGCGAATATTATCAAAAGAAATTTATTTGTTTAAATAACATAATATTAATGGTTATTTAAAACTTACTATTAAATTATTATTGTTTGAATGACTTCTTTTGAATGAATAATTTAAGTTATATATATTAATAAATCTAATCTTATTATTATTTTTATAATATTAAGATAATAATATAATATTATATTTCTAGAGATAAGAGAAATTAGGTATGATAAATAAATGAGTGAATATTATCAAAAGAAATTTATTTGTTTAAATAACATAATATTAATGGTTATTTAAAAATTGCTATTAAATTATTATTGTTTGAATGACTTCTTTAGAATGAATAATTTAAGTTATATAAATAATTATATATTCTTATTAAATTATTTACTAAATATATATATGTTTTATTTATTGATGGTATGTTAGTTTGTTTAAAAAATTATTAAAACTGATCTTAAGGGTTAGTTTGACTAGTAAAAGAGGAAATAATTTAATTTATTTCTAGATAATAATATATATGTATCTATATATAATATATATATATATAAGCTATCATTATGCCCATTGGTTTTCATAGCTGAAAATAAGAGACTAAATGGTAGCAATCACAAATAAAATATAAATAAGACTAGACCCAAGAATACATCATAAATTAGATATACTAATAATAATAACCTAATGAATTAAATAATAAACTACTAAAACAAGAAAAGGACCTTTATCAGTGATAAAATCTACATAAAAAATTAGATTAATACCTAAAATTGTATATATATTAATGATAATAATCATAAATAGATACTAGAGGAACCCAATATATAGGGAAGAACACAACGCTGCCAACGATATATATTTATATACTCGAAAGGACTAAACCAAACACACCCAAAGAAAGCACCCAAGATGAACAGAGGGGCGGGGGGGGGGGGGAAGAAACCCTAAGACGACAGGGGAGGGATCCAACTTCTACTTACC